>CACVCL010030245.1:0-53050 GCA_902729485.2 Mus minutoides
CATTGGAGTCAACAAGTTTTTGGAGACTCAGGTGCTCTTCATCTTCTATCTTGTGTCCAGATGTCTGTCTAAAAGCCAGGCTTAGAAATAAAAGCCATCCTGTCTTAGAAACATTGCTTAAAAGAACAGAATCCTCCTAGTGAATATCTAACACAGTGAGTGTTTCCTATTTTGACAGGGACAGTGGCTGGCTTATTAGCTGACTGGAGTCCTACAGCAGGGCAGTCCCAAGGCTCAGGACCTGTCAGTCAAGGCTCCTAAACTCTCAGATCCATGAACTCAAAGCAGCATAGAGTTGATTTGAGACCTGGGAAGTCCTTGCCAACAAAATGTGTCCTTTAGGGAGTGTCCTGCTTCTGTGTGACCTCTAGTACTCTCTGTCACTGTGTGTCCTGCTGAGCTTCAGTTCTTATGCTGCACAAATGACCATGTGGTGGTTTTAGATGTCCCTTTAAGGCAGCCTCTTACTTTTTCTGAATTATCACAATCTAAAGCCTTTTTTTCATAACTCATAGAAAACTGTTTCTGTAATAGATGTCATGATCTTTCCTGAGCAAATTTTATAGCCTTTTCTTATCTGGAGATGATATGAAAGATATTTAAGCCAGCACAGTTAACTATTGCTCTTTTGAGTAAATCATTAACCTGAATTTAACGTCACTTGCAAATATGCAAATACATGTGTCCACTGCAGTAGGTCTTGTGTTTCTACTTTTTAACCAGCTCTATTAGAAAAGCTTACAGTCATAGAGACAGGATTGCTCTGGACTGTGATTTTACCATGGCTCCTGCAGCCTTTCCTGCCTCCTTTTTTCTCTGCCTGCTCCTGGCCTCTGGCTTGGCCCAGGCAGGCAGGCTGCTGGTGGTGCCCGTGGATGGGAGCCACTGGTTCACCATGCAGATGGTTGTGGAGAAACTCATTCACAGAGGGCATGAGGTGGTGGTAGTGGTCCCAGAGGTGAGTTGGCAGCTGGGGAAATCCCTGAATTGTACAGTGAAGACATACTCGATTTCTCACACTCTGGAGGACCTGGACAGAGAGTTCAAGTATTTTTCTCACACTCAATGGAAAACTCCAGAACACAGTAGACATTCTTTCTTTACAGGTTCAGCCAGAGGTTTCTTTGAACTAATATTTTCACACTGTAGGAGTTTGTTTAATGACAAGAAGTTAGTGGAATATTTGAAGCAGACTTCTTTTGATGCTGTGTTTCTGGATCCTTTCGATATGTGTGGATTAACTGTAGCCAAATATCTGTCGCTCCCATCAGTGATCTTTGCAAGAGGTGTATTTTGTGACCATCTTGAAGAGGGTACCCAGTGCCCAAGTCTTCCTTCCTTTGTTCCTAGACTTTTCTCAAAATACACAGACACCATGACTTTCAAGGAGAGAGTGTGGAACCATCTTAACTACATTGAAGAGCGTGCATTTTGCTCCTACTTTTTAAAAACTGCTGTTGAAATTGCCTCTGAAATTCTCCAGACCCCAGTGACTATGACAGACCTCCTTAGCCCAGTGTCTATTTGGTTGCTACGCACCGACTTTGTGTTGGATTTCCCAAGGCCTGTGATGCCCAACATGGTCTTTGTTGGTGGGATCAACTGCCTCCAGAAGAAGTCACTTTCCAAGGTATGCTATATATCTTTAGCATGTGAAAAGTAGCCCTAGTGTTAGACAATATAAAAGGAAATTCTTTACTCATCTGTGATTTATTGTTTTTATTATTATATATGTAATTTCTTTTGGGTTAGAGAATTGTTTTGTGCCAATTTACTAATTAGGAGAATAATTCCATATAGGTGACTTATTGATATGGATATGTACAGCTGTGGCATAATTGTATATAAATTTCAAAGTACAATCTAATTTTCAATATATATGTATGTCTTCATAATGTGTGTGTAGGTCATGAAATTAGTAAGGCGAGATGAAAAAAAACTTTCATGAGTAGAAACAAAGACAGTAACTATAGACATGTCACATCAACACAGAATGAGCACTATTCAGGAGCAGGAAGAGCTGCACATTCCAGGTTCTGCCTCTCTGTCATGTCTTGCTGTGGGTCTCTGTGTTTGTTCCCATCTTCTGAAAGAGGAAGCAGCTATGCTGATGGCTGAATAAGACCCTGACTATGAGTCCAGCAGAATACCAGGTGGGGTCATTTTATTGTTACATCTTTTTTTTTTTTCAATTTTTTATTAGATATTTTCTTAATTTACATTTCAAATGCTATCTTGAAAGTTCCCTCCCCCTTCCCACCACCCTGTTCCCCTGCCCACCCACTCCCACTTCTTGGCCCTGGCATTCCCCTGTATTGGGGCATATAAAGATTGCAATACCAAGGGGCCTCTCCTCCCAATGATGGCCAACTAGGACATGTTCTGCTACATATGGAGCTAGAGACATGATTTCTGGGGGTTCTGGTTAGTTCATATTGTTGTTCCTCTTCTAGGGTTACAGACCCCTTCAGCTCCTGGGGTTCTATCTCTAGCTTCTCCAATGTGGGCCCCGTGTTCCATCTTATAGATGACTGTGAGCATCCATTTCTGTATGAGACAGCTATATCAGGGTCCCTTCAGTAAACACTTGCTGTCCTATGCAATAGTGTCTGAGTTTAGTGACTGATTATGGGATGGATCCCCCGGTGGGTTAGTCTCTGTATGGTCCATCCTTTCATCTTAGCTCTAAACTTTGTCTCTGTAACTCATTTCATGGGTATTTTGTTTCCTATTCAAAGGAGGAATGAAGTATCCACGCGCTGGTCTTCCTTCTTGATTTTCTTGTGTTTGGCAAATTGTATCTTGGGTATTCTAAGTTTCTGGGCTAATATCCATTTATCAGTGAGTGCATATCCAATGACTTCTTTTGTGATTGGGTTACCTCACTAAGGATTATGTCCTCCAGATACATCCATTTGCCCAAGAATTTCATAAATTCATTGTTTTTAATAGCTGAGTAGTACTCCATTGTGTAAATGTACCACATTTTATGTATCCATTCCTCTGTTGAGGGACATCTGGGTTCTTTCCAGCTTCTGGCTATTGTAAATAAGGCTGCTATGAACATAGTGGAGCATGTGTCCTTTTTACCAGTTGGAACATCTTCTGGGTATATGCCCAGGAAAGGTATTGCTGGATCCTCTGGTAGTACTATGTCCAATTTTCTGAGAAAACACCAGACTGACTTCCAGAGTGGTTGTACAAGCTTGCAATCCCACCAGCAATGAAGGAGTGTTCCTCTTTCTCCACATCCTCGCCAGCATCTGCTGTCACCTGAATTTTTTATCTTAGCCATTCTGACTGGTGTGAGGTGGAATCTCAGGGTTGTTTTGATTTGCATTTCCCTGATGATTAAGGTTGTTGAACATTTTTTCAGATGTTTCTCAGCCATTCGGAATTCCTCAGTTGAGAATTCTTTGTTTAGCTCTGTACCCCATTTTTAAATGGGGTTATTCGTTTTTCTGGAGTCCAGCTTCTTTAGCGCTTTATAGATGTTGAATATTAGTCCCCTATCAGATTTAGGATTGGTAAAAATCCATTCCCAATCTGTTGGTGGCCTTTTTGTCTTGCTGACTGTGTCTTTTGCCTTACAGAAGCTTTGCAATTTTTTAAGGTCCCATTTGTCAATTCTTGATCTTACCGCACAGGCCATTGCTGTTCTGTTTAGGAATTTTTCCCCTGTGCCCATATCTTCGAGGGTTTTCCCCACTTTCTCCTCTATAAATTTCAGTGTCTCTGGTTTTATGTGGAGGTCTTTGATCCACTTAGACTTAAGCTTTGTACAAGGAGATAAGAATGGATCAATTCTCATTCTTCTACATGATAACAGCCAGTTGTGCCAGCACCATTTGTTGAAAATGCTGTCCTTTTTCCACTGGATGGTTTTAGCTTCCTTGTCAAAGATCAAGTGACCATAGGTGTGTTGATTCATTTCTGGGTCTTCAATTCTAGTCCATTGATCTATCTGTCTGTTGCTGTACAAGTACCATGCAGTTTTTATCACAATTGCTCTTTAGTACAGCTTAATGTCAGGCATGGTGATTCCCCCAGAGGTTCTTTTATCATTGAGAATAGTTTTTGCTATCCTAGGTTTTTTATTATTCCAGATGAATTTGCAAATTGCCCTTTCTATCTCAGTGAAGAATTGAGTTGGAATTTTGCTGGGGATTGCGTTGACTCTGTAGATTGCTTTTGGCAGGATAGCCATTTTGACTATATTAATCCTGCCAATCCATGAACATGGGAGATCTTTCCATCTTCTGAGATCTTCTTCAATTTCTTTCTTCAGAGACTTGAAGTTCTTGTCATACAGGTCTTTCACTTCCTTAGTTAGAGTCACACCAAGGTATTTTATATTTTATAGTATTTGTGACTATTGTGAAGGGTGTTGTTTCCCTAATTTCTTTCTCAGCACTCTTATCCTTTGTGTAGAGAAAGGCCATTGATTTGTTTGAGTTAATTTTATATCCAGGTACTGCACTGAAGCGGTTTATCAGGTTTAGGAGTTCTCTGGTGAAATTTTTGGGGTCCCAAATATATACTATTATATCATCTGCAAACAGTGATATTTTGACTTCTTCCTTTCCAATTTGTATCCCCTTGATCTCCTTTTGTTGTCGAATTGCTCTGGCTAGGACTTCAAGTACTATATTGAATAGGTAGGGAGAAAGTGGGCAGCCTTGTCTAGTCCCTGATTTTAATGGGATTGCTTCCAGCTTCTCTCCATTTACTTTGATGTTGGCTACTGGTTTGCTGTAGATTGCTTTTATTATGTTTAGGTATGGGCCTTGAATTCCTGATCTTTCCAAGACTTTTATTATTGTAAGGGTGTTGGATTTTGTCAAATGCTTTCTCAGCATCTAACGAGATGATCATGTGCTTTTTGTCTTTGAGTTTGTTTATATAGTAGATTATGTTGATGGATTTCCCTATATTAAACCATCCCTGCATTCCTGGGATGAAGCCTACTTGGTCATGATGGATGATCGTTTTGATGTGTTCTTGGATGCGGTTTGCTAGGATTTTATTGAGTATTTTTGCATCGATATTCATGAGGGAAATTGGTCTGAAATTCTCTTTCTTTGTTGGATCTTTGTGTGGTTTAGGTATCAGAGTAATTGTGGCTTCATAGAATGAATTGGGTAGAGTACCTTCTGTCTCTATTTTGTGGAATAGTTTGAGGAGAGGTGGAATTAGGTCTTCTTTGAAGGTCTGATAGAACTCTGCACTAAACCCATCTGGTCCTGGGCTTTTTTTGGTTGGGAGACTATTGATGACTGCTCCTATTTCTTTAGGGGACATGGGCCTGGCCTGTTTAGATCGTTAATCTGATCCTGGCTTAACTTCGGTACCTGGTATCTGTCTAGGAAATTGTCCATTTCTTCCAGGTTTTCTAGCTTTGTTGAGTATAGCCTTTTGTAATAGGATCTGATGATGTTTTGGATTTCCTCAGGTTCCATTGTTATGTCTCCTTTTTCATTTCTGATTTTGTTAATTAAGATACTGTCCCTGTGCCCTCTAGTGAGTCTGGCTAAGGGCTTATCTATCTTGTTGATTTTCTCAAAGAACCAGCTCCTGGTTTGGTTAATTCTTTGAATAGTTCTTTTTGTTTCTACTTGGTTGATTTCGGCCCTGAGCTTGATTATTTCCTGCTGTCTACTCCTCTTGGGTGAATTTGCTTTCTTTCCTTCTAGAGCTTCTAGGTGTGCTGTCAAGTTACTAGTGTATGCTCTCTCTAGTTTCTTTTTGGAGGCACTCAGGGCAATGAGTTTTCCTCTTAGGACTGCCTTCATTGTGTCCCATAAGTTTGGGTATGTTGTGGCTTCATTTTCATTAAACTCTAGAAAGTCTTTAATTTCTTTCTTTATTTCATCCTTGACTAAGGAATCATTGAGTAGAGTGTTGTTCAGTTTCCATGAGAATGGTTGCTTTCTATTATTTATGTTGTTATTGAAGATCAGCCTTAGTCCATGGTGGTCAGATAGGATGCATGGGATAATTTCAATATTTTTGTATCTGTGGAGGCCTGTTTTGTGACCAATTATATGGTCAATTTTGGAAGAGGTACCATGTGGCGCTGAGAAGGTATATCCTTTTGTTTTAGGATCAAATGTTCTGTAGATATCTGTTAAATCCATTTGTTTCATGACTTCTGTTAGTGTCCATGAGTCTCTGTTTAGTTTCTGTTTCCAGGATCTGTCCATTGGTGAGAGTGGGGAGTTGAAGTCTCCCACTATTATTGTGTGAGGTGCAATGTGTGCTTTGAGCTTTACTACAGTTTCTTTAATGAATGTGGCTGCCCTTGTATTTGGAGCATAGATATTCAGAATTGAAAGTTCATCTTGGTTGATTTTACCTTTGATGAGTATGAAGTGCCCCTCCTTGTCTTTTTTTATAACTTTGGGTTAAAAGTCAATTTTATCCGATATTAGAATGGCTACTCCAGCTTTTTTCTTCAGACTATTTGCTTGGAAAACTGTTTTCCAGCCTTTCACCCTAAGGTAGTGTCTGTCTTTTTCCCTAAGGTGCATTTCCTGTAAGCAGCAAAATGTTGGGTCCTGTTTGTGTAGCCAGTCTATTAGTCTATGTCTTTTTATTGGGGAATTGAGTTTATTGATATTAAGAGAAATTAAAGAAAAGTAGTTGTTGCTTCCTGTTATTTTTGTTGTTAAGGTTGGGATTCTGTTCTTGTGGCTGTCTTCTTTTAGGATTGTTGAAGGATTACTTTTTAGTTTTTTTTTCTAGGGTGTAGTTTCTGTCCTTGCTTTGGTGGTTTCCCTTTATTATCCTTTGAAGGGCTGGATTCGTGGAAAGATATTGTGTGAATTTGGATTTATCATGAAATACTTTGTTTCTCCATCTATGTTAATTGAGAGTTTTGCTGGATATAGTAACCTGGGTTGGCATTTGTGTTCTCTTAGGGTCTGAATAACATCTGTCCAGGATCTTCTGGCTTTCATAATCTCAGGTGAGAAGTCTGGTGTAATTCTGATAGGCCTGCCTTTATATGTTACTTGACCTTTTTCCCTTACTGCTTTTAATATTCTGTCTTTATTTAGTGCATTTGTTGTTTTGATAATTATGTGTTGGGAGGAATTTCTTTTCTGGTCCAGTGTATTTGGAGTTCTGTAGGCTTCTTGTATGTTCATGGGCATCTCTTTCTTTAGGTTTGGGAAGTTTTCTTCTATAATTTTGTTGAAGATATTTGCTGGCCCTTTAAGTTGAAAATCTTCTTTTTCATCTACTCCTATTATCCGTAGGTTTGGTCTTCACATGGTGTCCTGGATTTCCTGGATGTTTTGAGTTAGGATCTTTATGCATTTTGCATTTTCTTTGATTGTTGTGCCCATGTTCTCTATGGAATCTTCTGCACCTGAGATTCTCTCTTCCATCTCTTGTATTCTGTTGCTGATGCTCACATCTATGGTTCCTGATTTCTTTCCTAGTGTTTCTATCTCCAAAGTTGTCTCACTTTGGGTTTTCTTTATTATTTCTATTTCCCTTTTTAGGTCCTGGATGGTTTTGTTCAATTCCATTACCTGTTTGGTTGTGTTTTCCTGTAGTTCTTAAAAGGATTTCTGTGTTTCCTCTTTAAGGACTTTTACCTCTTTAGCATTGTTCTCCTGCATTTCTTTAAGTGAGTTATTCATGTCCTTCTTAATGTCCTTCTTAATGTCCTCTACCAGCACCATGAGATATGATTTTAAATCCGAGTCTTGCTTTACGGGTGTCTTGGGGTATCCAGGACTGGCTGAATTGGGAGTGCTGGGTTCTGATGAAGGTGAGTGGTCTTGGTTTCTGTTATTAAGATTCTTACGTTTTCCTTTTGACATCTGGTAATCTCTGGATTTGGTTGTTATAGTTGTCTCTGGTTGGAGCTTGTTCCTCCTATGATTCTGTTGGCCTCTGTCAGCAGACCCGGGAGCCCAGCTCTCTCCTGAATCTCAGTGGTCAGAGTAGTCTCAGCAGACAAACTCTCCTTTTGCAGGGAAGGTGCACGGAGTTTTGGTGTTCAGACCTGCCTCTTTAGTAAAGTTGAAGACCCTATATAGGGTCTGTCCTAGAAGATGTGTTGCCTCCGCGGTCTCCACACTCACCTGCACAGACTGGTCTCTGTGGGAGCCTTTGTAGTCCATGAGCTGACCTGAACAGACTGGTCTCTGAGTGACCTGGGACCCAATATGGCTCTCTCACAAGTTCCGGCAGAGAAAGCCCTCCTAGGTGGAGAACTCTCCTCAGGCAGGGAGGGTGCCGGGATGTCTAGATCCCAGAGCTGGGTCTGTCCCAAAAGGTGCACTGCTCAGCCATTTGCTCACTCACCCTTTGCAGTCCCTATTGTTACCTCTTTTTAAACATTCCTGAAGTATTTAGATTTTGCCTTGGCTCTTGAGGCTATCTAGATCCAAGTAGTGTTAAAAGTGAGTTCCATCTCATGGAGTGGGCCTTAAGTGAAATCAGATGTTGGTTTGTTTATCTCACAAGGTTTGTACCTCCATTGCTCTAACTTATTTTATAATCAAGACAGATTGTAGGTCAATCATGTTGTTGATGTGTTTGCTATCCTGCAGCATACCTTTCCATGTAATAGGCGCTAGAGCATGGGGCTGAAGGTTCTAGGCAGGCACCAGCTCCAGCTCTCCATATTCAGTGAGTTTTGTGTGTGTCATTGTCAACACTGGGACCTTGCTGTCAGTGTATGGAGAGCAACCTACTGTCTTGGCAACAGCCTGGGCTGTTTAAGGAGTTATATCCAGCTACTTTACTGAAAGTGTTCATCACCTGTTGGAGTTCCCTGGTGAAATGTTTAGGGTCACTTATATACACTACCACAATTTGACTTCTTCCTTTTCAATTTGTACCCCCAATCTCCTTCTATCCTTCTTATCCCTCTTTTTTATATTTAACCATGCAAGTACATTATAGATGCAGAGACTCTTAGTGTAGTTCATAGTTCTTTGAATTCTTAAAATCCAATTACATCATTTGATAACAGTGTTCGAAAAGTGGCATTGCCATAGAGGTCATGATCTTCCAAAGGCAAAGCTTTTCATTTCTGGAAAATACACAAATATAAGTCTGCCAAACAGCCCACTAGTTATTCTCCTGAATAAATTATTGGCAGCGAATATAACTACCCTTGAAGATGTAAATACATGTCTTCACTGAGGTAGGTTTGGTTCCTGTACCTTTTCCTGCTACTGTACTAGAGATGTAGAATCTAACTGGATAGATTGCTCTGGGATATGCTTTTCTCAGGCTCCTGCAGTTTTTCCAGCTTCTCTTCCTTTGTGTATGTTTCTGCTGCTGATCTCTGGCTTTGCCCAGGCACACAGGCTGCTGGTGGTGTCCATGGATAGGACTCAAACATTTACCATGAAATCTCTTTTAGTTAAACTGCCCCACAGAGGCTATGAGTTAATGGTGATGGTTCCAGAAGAGAGTTGGGAATAGGGAAGACCACTGAATTCTCTGAGGAAAGACTCATTTGGCTTCTCACATAAGGTGGACTAGGGTTTTGCTGATACTCAATGGAAAAGTTAGGGTATGAGTATGTTTTCTCTAATAGTGACCTCAGCTGAAGGCTGTAATGACATCATCTTTTCATTGTGTAGGTGTATGTTTAGCAAAAAAACAATTAGTAAGTTACCCATAGCAGAGTTTTCTGATACATTTTTGTACCCTTTTGATGTGTACAACTTAGATTTTACCAAATATCTTTCCCTTCTACTAGTTGATGGGGCCTATTCATCCAAGTTTGTCTCCACTCAGAAACTAGGCCATAAGCCTTTGCCCCAGCAGCAGACCCAGGAAAATTTTATTGTCCAGGAACAAAACAATAAAATTTCCTTCTAGAGGAACTACCTAAAGTAGTATTTAGCCACCTAAATAGGAGATATCTTATCTCAGGATAGGCCTTCTGTACTGGGCAGCCCATCCTGTGGTTATTCATTCATGGTGCAGGAATGCAGCCCCTCTGTGGCATCCCAGCACCCATCAATGAGGTTTTAGATTACCTCACTCTAACAATATAATACTAAAATGTTTACCTATCTTAAATCTAAGTCACTTTGCTTCTGTAGCTGACCTGCTTGTCTGAATTGTTCTGAGTCTGGAAGCTGCTGTCTCTGGCATTTAACACCTCATAGTAAAACAGAAGGGAATAAGTAAAGTAGCCATTGTTATATCTCCACAGGAACTGCTGGGCTCTTGGTTGAAGTTTAAGGAAGAAAAAGAGGAGGGAGGCCTGTCTCTGCTCTATGTCCTCAGCACTTGTATGTCTTTCAGAGAGCATGGTCACATGGTAAAAAGTTCATCACAAGTTTGCACATAAAGTCAGGCCATGAATTAAATAAAAGGTTTATAACAGAGAATGTCTACATAAGTATCCACTAAGAGTAATTATCTGGGTAAACATTCATCATTTGTTACTAGCTCTACAGGTTCACGGAGATTTAAAGACTGTTACTAAGTTATCCTTGAAGTTTTGTATAGATAATCGCAGTCAATATTTTATCTATGCACCTATAGTAAATCCTTAGCTCCTTTTTTAAGACCTTTGGTTAATGGTTTTACAATCTCTTGGAATGTGCTCTAGGTGTTAGATGACTGTTTGTTATCTTAGAAGCAATTAACTCTTGACACTTGAAGATTTAATAAGCAGCCCTATTATAAACAAAGCTTGAGTATCTTTGTCTGGGTCGCCATTTTGAAGTGGTAGTAACCCCTGCATGCTGGTTGTTTCTGCAGAATAAATGTTCTTTGTTCTTTCATACTATTTGAGTCTAGGGTTTTCCTTCAGTGATTCTCCAACCCTAACACTGGGATGGTCAGCAAAGTACTATTTGTTCTGATGTTGAGGGAGGCACTCAATTCACCAATCCTTTTTCTGGTGCTGGGTTTTTAAATCCTAATAAATCCATATAAAAGACACAAAACCCAGATATATTAATTATAATGCTTAGATATATTAATTATAATGCTTAGATTGTGCAGTTCTACGGCTTTACTAACGTCCTCCCCAGCTTTAAGGCCCCTTATTTCTTGTGGTTTTTCCTGGCCATGAGGTTTTGGTCCATGGCAGCTTCTTCCTCCTCTGACTTCTCTCTCTCCCTCCTTACCTGAAACTCCCTGTCAAGCCTGCAATCCCACCTGGAATGCCTCATTAGCATGGGGAGGCATTTCAGAAATCTATGGTGCTGGCTGAACAAGTTTTGTCAGGGGAAAGGAAATTGGTCCTATAATCTAATAGAGGCTACATGGCATTTCTTGGGTAATGTGTGTGTGTGGGGGGGGAGGGGACTTAGAATTCCCTGGATAAGGTCAGAGAAGGAGACATTCTGCTAATGAAGGAAAGGGAGTACTCAATTACTTGCCAAGCCCCACAAGGCTATCTGGTCAATTGTAGACTTTGACCTTAATCTGCAGTTTTCCCACATAAATTCATTTTGTCCTCCCAGAAATGTGGTAACTCAATCACTTGGCACAGCAACTAAAATCCTAATTTTGTAAGCCTTGTTATATCTAAATCCTCCAGTGGTGAATCCTGGCGAATCTGCCATTGAAACCAGGAGACACTCATACCTAAAGCTTGTCATCACTCTATCCCAGTCCAAAAAGCCCCCTATCTCCTGCTTCCTCTCTTCCCTTGCCCAACACAGAAGTCCCGCCTACTCACCCAGTGATTGGCTCCTTTATTCATTAGGGGATTGGTTTACAAGAAGTCACCTGAACGTGACTCACACTTCCCCCTTTCTGTCTAATAAAAAACAAAACCTTTCTCTCAAATATAAATAGATCACAACTATTACCATTTTGTAATTTATAAGGTATAAAATAGACCTAATGTCCAGTCTATCATTTATGTCATTAAGCTAGAACACTGTCCTCTATCCTAACTTAAAGGACTTATAACTTTACACCTGACTTATGTCCTGGCTTTAGATTGTATGCCATCTAAAAACCATCCTCTAAAATCTGTTTTCTCAAAGTAAATAGCCTGGGTTGGCTATGAGAGTATGTAGTTTTTCAACCCTGTCAGAAATCCAAGAATGACTAATACTAACTGAAAATATATAGGAAGCCTAACACAGCTTTCAGAACTGATAGGTCTGCCTTTATATGTTACTTGATCTTTTTCCCTTACTGCTTTTAATATTCTTTCTGTTTAGTGCATTTGGTGTTTTGATTATTATGTGACAGGAGGAATTTCTTTTCTGGTCGAGTCTATTTGGAGTTCTGTAGGCTTCTTGTATGTTCATGGGAATCTCTTTAGATTAGGGAAGTTTTCTTCTATAATATTGTTGAAAATAGTTAACTGGCCCTTTAAGTTGGGAATCTTCACTTTTGTCTATACCTATTATCCTTAGGTTTGTTCTCATCGTGTCTGGATTTCCTGGATGTTTTTGGGTTAGGAGCTTTTTGCATTTTGCCTTTTCTTTGACTGTTGTCTCAATGTTTTCTAAGTTATCTTCTAAGTTAGATTATCTTCTAAGTTAGATCTTTCTAAGTTAGATTCTTTCTTCTTCTTCTTCTTCTTCCTCTTCTTCTTCTTCTTCTTCTTCTTCTTCTTCTTCTTCTTCTTCTTCTTCTTCTTCTTCTTTTCTTTTCTTTTCTTTTCTTTTCTTTTCTTTTCTTTTCTTTTCTTTTCTTCTTTTTTTTAAGTTTTGTGTCTTTGTTTTTTAGTTTTTTGAGGCAGGGTTTCTCTGTATAGCTCTGGCTGTCCTGGAACTCACTCTGTAGACCAGGCTGGCCTAGAACTCAGAAATCCACCTGCCTCTGCCTCCCAAGTGCTAGGATTAAAGGTGTGCACCACCACCTCCTGGCTTTCTTCTATCTCTTGTATTCTGTTGGTGATGCTTGCATCTATGACTCTTTGATCTCTTTCCTAGGTTTTCTATTTCCAGGCTTGTCTTCCTTTGTGATCTCTTTATTGTTTCTACTTCCATTTTTAGATCCTGCATTGTTTTGTTCAATTCCTCCACCTGTTTGATTGCGTTTTTCTGTAATTCTTTAAAGGATTTTCATGTTTCCTCTTTAAAGGATTTACCTGTTTACCTGTGTTTGCCTGCATTTATTTAAGGGAGTTATTTATGTTTTTCTTAAAGTCCTCTCTCATCATCGTGAGATTGATTTTATTTTATTTTTTATTTTTATTTTTTTGTCTTAGATTGGAAATATAGCCCAGTTGGTAAAGTACTTGCTTAGCATGCACAAACCCTTGGTCTCAGTCTCCAGGGTCTTTTTTTTTTAAGATTTATTTATTTATTATATGTAAGTTCACTATAGCTGTCTTCAGACACTCCAGAAGAGGGCATCAGGTTTCCTTATGGATGGTTGTGAGCCACCATGTGGTTGCTGGGATTTGAACTCAGGACCTTCGGAAGAGCAGTAGGCGCTCTTAACCACTGAGCCATCTCGCCAGCCTCATGAGATTGATTTTAAATCAGAGTCTGGTATATTTGGGTACCAGGGCTCACTGTTGTGGGAGAACTGGGTTCTAATGATGCCAAGTAGCCTTGGTTTCTGTTGCTTGTGTTCTTGCCCTGGCCTTTTCCCATCTGGTTATTTCTGATGTTAGCTAGTCTTCCTGTCTCTGAATGTGGCTTGTGCCTCCTGCAAGCCTGTGTGTTAGTACTTCTGGGAGACTAGTTTTCTCTGAGAGGAATTTGGGTATGGAGTGCTGTAGCACAGGGTCAGCTCCTGAGTGCAGAAGGAAACCAGAAGGATCCTGTCCCTGCCTGTTCCTTGATTCCTGTCTTGATAGCTCTGGGTAGGTCCTTCTTGGGCCAGGAATTTGAGCAAAAGTGGTGGTCTTATCTGTGATTACAGGTATGTTGGTACTCCTGGGAGACCACGTCTTTCCTGGCTGTATTTGGGTATGGAGAGCTGTGGCATATGGTCAGTTCCTGGCGCAGACAGAAACCAGAAGGAACCTGTCCCAGGCTGCTTCTCAGTTCCTGTGCCCTGAGGTCTCTGGGTGGGTCCTTCGGAGCAGAAGTGGTGGTCTTACCTGTGCTTACAGACATGTCAGCACTCTTGGGGGACCAGCTTTCTCCCAGCAGTATTTGGTTATGAGCGCTGTGGCACTGGATCAGCTCCTGGTGCAGACTCGCTTTTGTCTTTTTAATGATCCAATATTGATATCTATAATTCCAAATGGAATAATTACCTTAGTCCTTTAAACTCTAAAGGATTTCCTTTCTCAGTAGCACATAGACTCGGGAGCAGAGTGAGAGGGTATAGTTATGCACACACCATTTTTTAGTGCATCTGGTTAATTGCTTTGAGCAACTTCACCATTTGGTCAACTGTATGTGAGAGCTCTCATTTTTCTGTGTCCTCTTCTGTTATGGATATTGTTCAACTCTTAAATTTTTATTTATTTTGAGGGTGAAAAATCCTTATTATATACAAGTTTTTTTTTTTAAAAACAAAACAAAACAATAACTTCAAGAGTGGAGTCCAATTTCTTCCCTCCTAGAGGAACTCCTTGGCTTCTGTAACAATCATCATGGTTGACTTCTAATCAATGTCTCCTTCCAATCTTCAAAAATACTTATTGAACTTGTAAAAGTTATGCCATATATTGCAATAACTGGTCTAGCATCTTACAGAGCACCTTGTCTCATTGTAGTTTCTTTACATTGAAAGTGAGTGTACATTGGAGTAGCAGAAGCCAGAGGTGATATTATATGCTTGGAATACTAACAGTCTCATCAGAAGATGCCCCAATGCAGGTGTTTCATTTTCAGTGATACTGAGATTGATTTGATACTGAGAGACAGATACTAGGAAGCCTCTCGCTCTGAGTCTTTCCCCTCTTTGTAGTCCCGAAGGAACAAGGACACAGACTACAGGACATGAGTCAGATTGGACAAGTTTTAGCCACCAAACTCTCACCATGGTGAGGGAGAATCAAGGTATTTTCAATGCAATTGTCAAAGCTCTGGTCATCCAGCCACTATCTGCCTCTCTGCTGCTCTGCACTGTCCCTCTGTGTTCCTGTCATGTTGCCTTCTTTCAGTTTCTCAAGTTACCATATTCTGTTCTTCCTTAGGGTCTTTCTGATTTCCATTTTCTCTCTGAAATCCTTTCTCCCACAAACATTTATCCAAAAACCACTTGTTTTGATTCCGATTCTAATGATATATCATTGGGAAGCTTTCCATGAGCCCCTGAGAAGGTCACCTCTTCAAGTTAGAGATCTCATGGTGCCTGGAGACATATTTTAACTTTCATATCTTAATCACAGCTAATGATTCATCTACACCTCCCATGTTTTAACACCCTGGTGCAGGATCCACATGTCTCCAGAACCTTCTGGAACTTGGAGCACATTATCTGGATGATGCAAATGGGTTGACATAGAGGTTGTGCCTAAGGACTCGTCCTCAGAAGACTCTGAGTTGAATTCTGGGGCCACCAGACTTGGTGTTACTGTGTGAAATCCATAGGGACTTGCAGGACAAGAAGCATGGAAATATGGACAAAGTCTGAATTATTGGTTCATTGCTTTTTTCATAATTCAGTTCTATTTCCATGGACTCTCAGTGTCAGTTAGGAGCCCTGGGGTCCCCACAGGGTGTAGGATGATTAAGGGAGGTTTGAACAAATCAGTAGAGTGACTTGGGGGTGTGTTCAAAGGTAGTTAAATACAGAGTTTGAGAACATGGCTTTTGGAGCCATCCAGTACTGACTCCCAACATCACCCTTAGCTGAACCTCACCCATCCCTAAGAAGTTTCCAGCACAAATAATTAATATCCAGATAAAATTCCATCACATATAAAAACTGTCTGCTATGTGGTAACAAACCCCCAATATCCCTGGTGTGGTGGACAGTGTGCACTGTCTACCACAGCTGCTTTCCACCTCCACAGTGTTAAGGGGAATAACCAAGCTTCCAGCTTGCTTCAGAATGGTTTGAGCAGGTGCCACACTTATCATGTTGGGAGCTTCCCACCAACAATTGTGTTCAGATGGGTGAAGAGCTTGCAAATTAGATAGAACAAAACATAACATGCTCTCTACATTATTCTAAGCCCTTGCATGCAGAACAGAAATATTAGGATGCCTATTTTATGATGATATTGAATAAACTGCTCAAGATTACAGTTGTGGCATCGTTGTACGGTGTTGCCTAGTATGATGCTTCTACATTTGTTCTTGTTTGTGTTGCCCATGGTTACATTTGGCCAATGGATTCTTTCATGGTTAAAATAAATATATGGATTGTTGTTCTGCTTCTGTGAAGAAAGTCATTGGTGAATTTATAGCCAACACATTGAATCTGTAGATCAGCTGAGTATGATTAACACTATGACAACATCAATTTATTTAATCAGGAGCACAGGCTATTTTGTTTTTGTTGTTTCTGTTTTTTTTTTTTCTTTGAAGGTTTTTTTTTAATGTCCCCCTCAAGCTTTTTTTTTTTTTCTCACTTCAGTGTTTTGTAATTTTTAATGTGTAGAACTTCTATCTCTTTGGTTAAATTTAATCCTAAGTATCTTCTTTGGGGGTAATTACTATAAATGGAATTTTCTCTGAATTATTATTTTTGTGTAGTTCATAGTGTGAAGGAAACTACTGACATTTAGTGGATGACACTGTCTTCATTTATGGGTTCTACCATGTTTTCCTTTTTGTGGTGGAGTCTGTGGGCCTTTCTATATCATGAAAGCAGCAAGCACCGACAATTTTACTTCTGCTTCTATGTGGATGCTGTACTTATCTCTCTTTCCTAATATATTTGGCACTAGCTTCTAATGTTATATTGGCCAAAAATGGGAAAAGTGAGCATTCTTTTGGTTTTTTTAAAAATTTTTTATATCTTTGGGGAAATTTTTTATGTTTTGTGATATAGATACTATCTTGAGTATAAGCAGGTGTAGAAAGGAAAGGGAAGGGAAGGGAGGGGAGGGAAGGGGAGGGGAGGGAAGGGAAGGGGAGGGAAGGGAAGGGGAGGGAAGGGAAGGGGAGGGAAGGAGAGAGAAGGTGAAATGGAAGAGGGAGAGGATGCAGAGGAGGAAGAAGATGAAGAAAAGCAGAGCAGAAGCACATGGCCTGGAGAAACTACAAGTTCTAAGGAGTCTGATAAGCTGTGGAAGATGGTAGTGTAGCGGTAAATCTGCCCAATCTAGGTGCACAGCATGTAATCATATTAATTGTGTTGTGTTTTCATTGCCGAGGCATATTTGGGTGGAGATTTACTGCAACAAATTTGCATTTTTTTTTTGCTGTGATAAAACACCATGACCAAAGGCAACTTGAGGAAAGAGTTTATTTCAGCTTACATCACCGAGGAAGTCAGAGCAGGAACTCAAGGCAGGAACCTAGAGGCAGGAGCTGAGGCAGAGGCTATTGAGGGAGCTGCTTACAGGTTTGCACATTCTCTGTTCCTAAGCTCTGGTTTGTTTTGGCAGCTTTTGGCAGTCGTATGTTGTAAAGTTTGCTCACATGTGTAGCTTGTCTATAGAAGAGTACTCCAAAGCTTCCACAGCACATTTATGCCATGGACCACCCCAGTTAGGTGTGGGGATCCCTGGGACAAGGGTCCTCGAAGGCTAGGTGGGTAAAGATTCAGTGGTGGCAAACAAAAACAAACACAGAGGCAGTTTGAACCTGAATGTACTTTGCAGCTCTCAAGCAAGGGTTTTTATACATAAAAAAAAAAAAACCCAAAAAACAAGTATTACAACTCTGAAAAGATGTATTTGGTGAAACAATCACGAATAGAACAGAAAATGTCGTTTGGCACAGTAAAGCACAAAAATCATCCAAGTAGTACAACTCTAAAAAAATGTATTCAGTAGAACAATCACAAATAGAACAGATAACACCATTGTTATTTGGCACAATAGAAATCATCCAAGTATTACAACTCTGAAAGGATGTATTCAGTGGGGCAATTATCTAAGGCTAGTGGCATATTTCCAAGAGCAGGTTAATAAAATTTTATGGTCAGTAATTGTTTAACATCTAATACCTGATTTTTTTGTAAATCTTCAAAACTTAAATTTAAACTATTTTAATTCTTTTTATTTTAGGCTTTCTTTACTATATATCAAAGTCCACTTCCAATGAGATATGTGTATCCATATGAAATTTTCTTATTGGGAAAGTTTTTATTTATCATAATACTATCATGTAATTTTGTAAATGAATTATGAAGTAAAGCACTGGTTTTCCTGGAGATAAGGCTATGGCTAGTGATCCCATCTCTAAGGACACTCATCTTAAGGGATGGTTTCTTACCCATTTTTCTCGCTTAAGATCTTAGCCTAGGCTATCAGGAACATGTCATAAATAAGAAAAGGAATAAAAAAAAATTAAACAGATAAACTGCCATGAGAACTACAGCTCAGTATTTTGTTCCAGGCAAGAGTTCCACAACCAGTTCCAGGAGGCCTCCTTTTGGCATTTTCACCTCAGTCTGTGGAACTTGTCACACAGATTCTACTGGAGTTGGTGTGGCACACTTACTACTATCAATGTTCACTGGGTTTTACTCACATCCCATTTTACGTTCTATACCTGAATTTGAGTCTTTTGTGATGTGTTTAATTTCCAGTTTATTGTAGGCACGCATTATTCACAGCTTCATAGTTTATCCTTGATAGAAGGAGTAAATCTGCTGACAGGCCTAGAGTGTTGTGACTGCAGGCATTTTTGCTTTTACCATTGTGACATGATGTAAGCAGCTGGTGATCTTCTCTGGTTAAAGGACATTAGGGTCTGTCCATCAGGTCTAGTGGTGACCTCTCTAAGCAGTTGTTCATGTAAGATTTATCCTTTATCATTCACTGTTTTTTATTTTGTTTTGTTTTGTTTCAAGCCAGATCTAATTGTGTGGCCTAGGTTAAGCTCAAACTGGACTTCTGGAGTTACAGGCATGTGCTACCACACCTTGCCTCTCACTCATTTTCAAAAAACAAATTTGCTAGGTAAAATATTATTAGCTAGCACCATCACCCCCACCCTCACCCCTTGCAACACTTTGGATATATCATTCTATTTTCTTCTGGGCTATGGGGAATGTCCTGAGTACTCTGCTGACAGTGAGTAGTCTTCATACTCTTTTGTATGTGACTTGTTTCCTACCTGTCGTAGTCACTGTCCTTTTGCTGTGAAGAGACACCATGACCGCTACAACTCTTCTGAAATAAAGCATTTAATTGGGGGCTTGCTTACAGTTTCAGAGGCTTAGACTGTAATCGTCATAGGGGAGCACTGCAGCAGGCATGGCAGCCATGGTGCTGGAGAAGTAATTGAGAGCTCCATCTTGATCCATAGGCAGAAAGAGAGAGGCCACCCCCGGTGACATACGAGCCAATGGGCACTATTCTTATTCAAACCACCCTATTCTGCCTGGTCAAATCTGCTGCTGGGACTTTGTTTTTGTTTGTCAGTTTGGTTGTTGTATCCATCATGTGACTTTTTACTGTTTGTTGTTCAACTTCCATTTTTTTGCCTGCTGTCATTAAACTTTATTTCCTATGTTCTCTTGACCATTTTTATAACTCTTGGTCTGAATTCTTTCTTAGTCATTTTATGGATCTCAGTTTCTTTGGTGCCTCCTTAGTTTCTTTCATGTATGTCACAGGTCCTTGATTCTTTTTACTACTAATGTCTTCGTGTTGAAAAGTCAAACTTCTGCTTTGAATTCTTGACCCATTCTCCATGGGTGGGACCCACTGTCATTTATTCTAGCCTGTAATCTCTGAGTAAGAGGGCTTCTTGTAAGCTTTCTAGTTGACTAAGCTACAAGCTGCTTCTGTGCTTATGCTGGGTAGGGCTGCTAGCAGGCTTTGCTGATGCTCAGTGGTAGAAGTCTCTCTGCCTGTGCAAGGCCAGTTGGTAGGTCTTTTTGACTGAAGGGGGCTACTGATCAACTTCGCTAATTAAACACAGATATGCCCTTTGGATCTCTGAGATCCATAGGATTGGGCTGATTTCCTGTCTGGGCAGAATCATTAATCAGGGGGTCTAGCTGAATGAAACTTCTGCCTTATAATGCTTTTATACCTTATTAGTAAGGGTTTTCCATAGGAACAAAACTGATAGGACAAATATATGTTAAAAGAGGGGGTGTTATATTGGATTACACAGTCCAGTCCAGGTAGTCTAATAATGGCTGTGTTTACACTGGAGAGCCTGAAAGCTTGGTTACTGCTCAATCCATGACACTGTATATCTAACAAGTCTTAAGAAAGCCTTGAAGTCCTAGACAATCCCCAGAGAGCCACTGGTCTTCAGTCAATATTGGAAGCTCAGTGAAGCTGAATTCTGATATTAGGAAAGGAATATAGCAGAAGCACCAGCAGCAGGATAGAAAAGCTGCCCAGTGGAGCTTGAAGGCAAAAGCAAAAGGTCCCCCTGGGAACTCCTTTTACCTGAACTGCCGCTAGAAGGTGCCATCACATTCACCATGGGTCTTTCTTCCCTTTCCAAATAACCTGATGGAGAAAATCTCTTCCAGGTCTGGCCAGCAGCTTAGTTCTTAGATGGTTCAAGATCTGATGAAGGTGAGGACCAGGAGGAGCCATCACTGCACCACTCTTCTGAAGTGGTCAGGAATGCAGCTCTTTGTTTATCCGGGATATGTTAGAAACACAGAAGAATAAAAAGTGATGCTAACTGGAATGTCTTCCTATACTTATAGAGACTGACCAGGCTGGTTTTGTAGATGGGCTAGATTTTAGTAGTTATCTCTGGACAGGTTCCATAGCTGATAGATGATACCAAGGTGCCATGGAAGTATGATTTTGCTTCCTTTCTTTGTTTGATTCTGCTTCACCCCGTGTGGCATGACTATGTCCTTTCTCCTAGTGACTCCCAGGCCACCAGAGATATCTCTAGGGCAGCCCTAGGAACTCTGGGAACACTAAGGACTTTGTATTATGAACACTAGCTCACCTCTCTGCCAGCGAGTTTATGTTCAGGGTAAATGATCTCCTTATCTTCATTGCCTGATTTGGGGATAGGAGTTGGGTGGTGTGATCTGAGTAAGTAAGGTGGTTGTTCCTCCTTTTTTACTTTACTTGAATTTCATTAAGTTCTGTGAACCATTCATGCTTCCTGGACTTGTTTTCAATTGTTGTGGTTTCAAAGTGAGGTCTTGGGGAGTTGTTAGTTTATTTTTCTTTGGGAGACTCTGAGCCCGAGTCATCCCGTACCAGAAACTAGATAGTCATACTAGCCAATTTTTGTTTGTTTGGTTTTATTTTGAGACTGAGTCCATTATATAGATCCAGCTGTTCTGGAGCTTGCTATGTCCACCAGGCAAGCCTTGAATTCACAAGATCTACCTGCCTAGTACATTGTTGAGTCTTCAAAAATGATCACCTGAGTGTTTCCCAGTCACCAAGGTAAATAGATGACTATATATCTATTAACAGTGACATTTAAGGGACAATGTTTAGCACTAACAAGGATCACCCCCTCCCAGATGACTATACAATTTCTTGCTAAATGTACCTTATTACCTGATATATGCCACTAAGCTATCCATGAAACTAAAGAAAACTTGCATGATGCAGTTGAGTCTAAAGACAAATTATTTTTGTTCTTCTCCAGGCAAGCCGTAACTGGGCACTGTGCAAATAGGATAATTACACAGGGGACTCATATGCCCTGACTTCAAGGAGTACTCAAGAGACTGTGGAACAAAATGACATAGATCCCTTGGGGAAACCCACAGCAGAGGTCTCAACCTCTCTTTAGAATATGTGGCATTGCATTGGACATATGAAAAGTAAGAGAGATAACAGTTGCATGCCACCAGGTCCCTGGCATTGTCCATACTATAGCTGCCTATCTTAGCATATCCCAGCTCTCCAGGAGTTTAGCTGTGGAACAAGAATTCTTCTGCAGTGCCGAGACCAGAAGCATTGCTCGTCTGTCAGAGTCTTTTCACTGTCAGAAGGGCCATGCTAAGGACCCGCCCCTTAGGCCTTGGAAGCAGAGGCAGCAATTCCCTTTGGGACACGGTGCAGTAGCCTAAAGAAAGTGTCCAGATTTTACTTTGAGACCAATTCTAGAAATGTGAGATTCTTTTAACACTTTCTTCCTTCCTCTTGGGGAAACGTTTGGACATAGAGTCAAGTGTATTTCTTCATAACAATTTCTAAACTCATGTTATGTGATTCTTCCCAANGGAAGCAGAGGCAGCAATTCCCTTTGGGACACGGTGCAGTAGCCTAAAGAAAGTGTCCAGATTTTACTTTGAGACCAATTCTAGAAATGTGAGATTCTTTTAACACTTTCTTCCTTCCTCTTGGGGAAACGTTTGGACATAGAGTCAAGTGTATTTCTTCATAACAATTTCTAAACTCATGTTATGTGATTCTTCCCAAAAAAGGGTCATAGGCCCTTCTTATCAGAAAAACAAACAAGTAGGCATCTCAATAATGGCTCGATTGTTATTGTTCTCAAAAGTCAGTCATTGTCAGGGAGTGTAATTTCTTAATGAAGGTGAGTCCAGTCCCTCCTCTGGGTGGGGGAGGCTTTCTAGATTCCACAAGCTTTCCTCTTCTCAAATTAGGAGAACACACAGTCCCAGCCCATGTATTCTCCTGGGCTGTGCTTCTCCCATGGCTCCTGCAGTTTTTCCAGCCTCTCTTCCTCTCCGTGTGTGGCTTGGCCCAGGCAGGCAGGCTGCTGGTGGTGCCTGTGGATGGGAGCCACTGGTTCACCATGAAGATGATTGTAGAGAAATTGAGCCACAGAGGGCATGAGATTGTGGTAGTCATCCCAGAGGTGAGTTGGCACCTGGGAAAAATCACAGAATTTTACAGTGAAAACCTACTCTGTTTCTTATACTCTGGAAGATTTAAACCACCACTTCAAGTTTTTTGCTCACAAGCAATGGAAAAATTGAGAAGTAGGAAAGTTTTCGCTACTGAAGCATTCAGGCAAAAGTTTCTTCAAAATACTGTTTTCACACTGTAGGAGTTTGTTTAATGACAAGAAGTTAGTGGAATATTTGAAGCAGAGTTCTTTTGATGCTGTGTTTCTGGATCCTTTTGATGTGTGCGGTTTAATTGTAGCCAAGTACTTTTCTCTCAAGTCCCTGGTCTTCAGTGGCAGGATATTTTGTCACTATCTTGATGAGGGTGCCTAGTGCCCCAGTCCTCCTTCTTATGTCCCCAGAGACCTCTCGAAATTCACAGACACCATGACTTTCAAGGAGAGAGTGTGGAACCATCTCTCCTACATGAAGGAATGTGCATTTTGCTCCTATTTTTTCAAAACTGCTTTAGAAATTGCCTCTGAAGTTCTGCAGACCCCAGTGACTATGACAGACCTCTTCAGCCCAGTGTCCATTTGGATGTTTCGCACTGACTTTGTGTTGGAGTTCCCCAGACCTGTGATGCCCAAAATGGTCTACATTGGCAGATCAACTGTCACCAGGGAAAGTCACTTTCCAAGGTACATCATCTTTCCTTAAGCAGGAGAAGAGAGT
This sequence comes from Mus minutoides, assembly GCA_902729485.2. Taxonomy (NCBI): domain Eukaryota; kingdom Metazoa; phylum Chordata; class Mammalia; order Rodentia; family Muridae; genus Mus; species Mus minutoides. The sequence goes on from CACVCL010030245.1 coordinate 23,461, forward strand.
CGGCTTTGGATGACGAAGCTATTCCTCACTGAGCAGTGCTTTATCCTTTGCATTTGTTGTCTTTGGGTTTTGTTGTTGTCATTCCAACAGAATTGCAGTAGTGTGAGTTTTCACCATGCTTGTTAATATGTGGGACATTCTCATAATCACCAGGCTGCATTCATTGCTTTTGGAAATAGACTAAGAAACACAGTAAGAAATGAAGCTTCGGTTTGCTCATTCCTGTTCTCTACCTCCCTTTAAAGAGCACTCTGGAGTTTTGTGTGCCTCCCAGGCTCAGGGAGGTAGTTCACAAATAGTCCTCAGCTGTAAACATCCAGAACGGTGTCCTTAAAGCAAGATGCAGTGTCAGCCTGGACAAAGGTGTCTTCACCATCCCCTTTCACATTCCAACAATTGATGGTCTTCACTAAAGTAAATTTATCATGGTCTTTAAAAGTAGTTTTTAGTTTTATAATTTGAGAATCTTATACATGTGTAAAATGGATTTTGAGCAAATCTAACCCTACTGCATCTTCTCTGACTCTTCCCAGGACACGTGTGTTGTTGTAAATGTGCCTTTGTGTTTCTAACCCACACTTGTTGATATATATTCAATATCCCAGACTGGACTAATCATTATCCTTAGTCTTGTCTGTCTGTCTGTCTGTCTGTCTGTCTTCTTTTCTCTTCCCTTTGTTTGTTGTTTACTTCCTTCCTTCCTTTTTAATTTTTAAAAAAGATTTATTTATTCATTATATGTAAGTACACTGTAGCTGTTGTAAGACCCCTGAAACAGGCTCGCTCCTGTCCTGGGATGAGTTGATGAAACTGCTTGATGCAAACTGCAGGAGGGTTTATTGTCAGCCAGCTGAGGATGGACTCCTTTCTCCGAAGGTCAGGGGAATTCGACCCGGAGCAGTAACAGTAGGGGGCTTTTAAGGAAAAAGTGAGGAATTGGGAGGAGAGTTGGAAGGAGAGTTGGGCTACAGCTCTTCTTTGGTGGCGGGGTGGGGGGTGTCCTTGGTAAAATTATAAGGCATGAGGAGTGGGGGTGAGCTACAGCTCTTTCTTCCTCCCTCCCTCCCTCCCTCCCTCTCTNTCTTTCTTTCTTTCTTTCTTTCTTTCTTTCTTTCTTTCCTTGCTTTCTATACAGGTCTCTCTGTGTACTCCTAGCTGTCCTTGACTCAGGCAGGCAGGCATGCCTGGCTAGGTCACCTAAGGTAGAGGAACAAAAGGCTTCTTGCTAGCTTTAGAGAACAAAGAGCTTCTTACTGGCTGCATTCTTAGAGATCCAGGAAACAGGTTGGGGGAGCGTTTAGGGGCTTTACATTTCAGGGGGAAGCGCTTTGGGGTCCCACACTGTCTTCAGACACTCCACAAGAGGGCATCAAATCCCATTACAGATGGTTGTGCACCACCATGTGGGTCCTGGGAATTAAACTCAAGACCTCTGGAAGGGCAGTTAGTGCTTTTAACTGCTGAGCCATCTCTCCAGCCCTCTTTCCTTCCTTCCTTCCTTCCTTCCTTTCTCCCTTCCTTTTTGCCTAGTCTGTCTTTCTTTCTCTTTCTTCTTTCTTTCCTTTTCTTTTCTTTCTTTCTTTTTTTTTTTTTTTTTTTTGAGACAGGGTTTTTCTGTGTAGCCCTGGCTGTCCTGGAACTCACTCTGTAGACCAGGCTGGCCTCAAACTAAGAAATCCGCCTGCCTCTGTCTCCCAAGTGATGAGATTAAAGGCATGCTTCACCATGCTCTGCTCTCTCTCTCTCGCTCTCTCTCTCTGTCTCTGTCTCTCTCTCTCTCCCTTTCTCCCTCCCTCCATCTCTTTCTTTCTTTCTTTCTTTCTTTCTTTCTTTCTTTCTTTCTTTCTTTCTTTCTTTCATTGCTTGCTTGCTTTCTATACAGGTCTCTCTGTGTACTCCTAGCTGTCCTAAAATTCACTCTCTAAACCAACCTGACTTCAAATTAGGAAATCCTCCTGCCTCTGCCTCCAGAGAGCTGAGACTAAAGGTGTACACCACCATCTCCTGGCTTCTTAGACCTTTCTTAAACACAGAGACTTTCCTAATCCTGCTATTTTCTCAGCAGCACAGAGCCTCAGGGACAGAGTGGTTGGGGCTAGGTATGCACACAACACATTTCTGTGCATCTGGATAATTGCTTTCCAAACTTCCAGCAGTTTACCACTTGGTCATTGTGTATGAGAGTTTCCCATGCCCCCTACTTCTCTGCACGTTGTCCAACTTGAAAAGTTTTGTGAACTTTGGCAATGAAACATTCTGTGTCGAGGCTTCTGGGTTTACTAGCTGTTTCAGTAGGTAGTTGGGACATTCACGTATTTCCTCCTTGGTGAATTACACATTGGCATCTTTTTACCAATTTGTCCAATTGCTGTCAGCCTCTAGAGTTCAGGAACATTAACACTTAGCCCTTCAACTATGTGCTGCACCTTTTTCTTTGCTGTTTATCTTTCCATTTTTATTCATTTTTATGTGTAAGGAGGGTTTGTTTTCCTGTATGTATACTATGTGCATATAGCACACACAGAAGCCACAAGAAGGCACGGGATGGATACCTTGGAACTGGAGTTGCAGATGGCTGTGAGCTCCCATGTGGGATCTGTGAATTGAGCCTGGGTCCTCTGGAAAGGCAGCCATATCTCCTAACCCCTGAGCTACTACTATCCCTCTGGATCTATGGCTATTTATCTTTTAATTGAAATGGTTTTTATTTGGAGCATCCAAATTGGTTAACTTTCCCCTTTGTTTTAAATGTTAGCTTTTTCCTTAAAACCTGTATTTCAGTATATGTTTGCTGTTCCCAAACCCACAACACCAGGCCCTGTTTCCACAACCAAAACACCAGCCCATATGTGAGTGTTTTCAATTTCTCTATGGCTGACAGCATTTTTCTGAGAGCTTGACCCCTATCACAAAGTATAGGTGTCTGAATTTAGCTGTTGTTAGCAGTTCACTACCATCACTCGAGGAGGCACTCGTGCTTTGTTCATGGACTCTTTATCAGGCCTTAATTTTTCATGTTTATTTCTGTCTGCTTCAAGCCTCTTAGTTTGGCTACACTCACATGCAACACAGTATTTTAATTGATTGCTTCTGTGGTAGGTTTTAGTCTCTTTAGTAGTATGAATCCCATGCTTACTGAATTCCAAATTGTCTTAGTCAGGGTTTGTATTCCTGCACAAACCATCATGACCAAGAAGCAGTTGGGGAGGAAAGGGTTTATTCAGCTTACACTTCCATACTGTTGTTCATCACCAAAGGAAGTCAGAACAGGAACTCACACAGGGCAGGAACTTGGGGGTAGGAGCTGATACAGAGGCCATGGAGGGGCACTGCTTACTGGCTTGCTTCCCCTGGCTTGTTCAGCTTGCTTTCTTATAGAACCCAGGACTACCAGCCCAGGGATGGCCCCATGCACAGTGGGCCCTCCCACCCTTGACACTAATCAAGAAAATGCTTTATAGCTGGATCTCATAAAGGCATTTCCTCAAGGGAGGCTCCTTTCTCTGTGATAATTCCAACTTGTATCAAGTTGACACAAAACCAGCCAGTACATAAATTGTGTTGGTGAGTCCCATGATATAGTCTCCCTTACAACTTAAAAATGGTTTTGTTTGGGAGTGGGGGAGGGTATATGGGGACTTTCGGGATAGCATTTGAAATGTAAATGAAGAAAATATCTAATAAAAAATTGAAAAAAAAAAAAGGTTTTGTTGAGGGTGGAGAGGCAGCTCAGCAGCTGGGAGCTGTTGCTGCTTCTGCAGAGGACCCAGGCTTCCTTCCCAACCCCCGTGTCAGGTTGCTCACAACCAACTGTAACTTCATCTCCAGGAAACTAACACCTGGTTCTGGCCACTCTGGGTACCTGTGCACCCACCCGTAGAGACACACATATACTCATAATTAAAAATAAATCCTTGAAAATTGTTCTGTTGAGCTCCACAGATGAAAACAAACATCAGGGCAGTGTGCATATTACATAAAATGCTTTCATTAACTGGAGAAATTCTGGTTTGTTTGGATATTGTCTCTTTGGTCTGGAGCATATTTCTATTTTACATATTGAGATTTCATTTCATTCCAGCCATAAACTTTTGTACTTAAAAACTGTATGTTGTAGACAAACTTTATCTTCATCATTAAAATATATTTCTAGGCTTTTGTTATTTAAAGTTGTGGATTACAGGTTAGTTTATTTTGGTTTTGAAGTGGTTAAAGTATACCTTTGTCTTTTTATATTCTGCCTAACCATGCTACTAAGTAAGTTTCTTTATTAGTGAATAAGATTTATTGGGTACACATATAACATGCCAAAGGCCCTGCCATTGTGGTACAAATTATTTTGGAATATATGCCCCAGTCCTGGTTGGTTGGATCAACTTGATACCAGTTGGAGTTATCTGAGAAAAAGGAACCACAACTGAGAAACTACTTCCCTAAGGCTGGCCTTAGACAAGCCTGTGCTGCATTTTCTTCATTGGTGACCGGTCAGGCAGGGCCTAGGCCAAGGGAGGCAGGGCCCAGGCCATGGGAGGTGTGGTTCTGAGTTGTATCAGGAAGGAGGCTGAAGAAGCCATGAGGACCAAGCCAGTTAAGAGCATTCATCTTTGACTTCTGCTGCAGTTATGGCCTCCAGATTCCTGGCTGGTTTTCCCACCCTACCTACCTTTACAGATTCTGTATCCTGAGAGTAGAAAGCTGAAAGGAAAAAAAACCCCTTTCCTTGCCAAGTTGCTTTTGGTCATGGTCTTTTGTCACAGCAACAGAAACCCTAACTAAGGCAGCCTTAAAGACTTTAGAATGAGCTGCTGCTTTATGTTATTTTATTTAGGATCCAGGTGAATTCAGGTCCAACACTCCATTTCTTTCTCTGGATTTATATCAGCAAACCTGTACACTTTAATTCTTACTAATTTAAGACTAGCATTTTAGAGAAACCCTGACTCTAAAAACAAAAAACAAAAAACAAAAAACAAACAACAAACAAACAAACAAGACTAGCATTTTAAAAGACTTTGTTTATCTTTAAAACAATAATAGAATATAAAGATGCATACTTGGAATCATTTGTGTAAAATGTATATAACACTTTATCAAGTAAAATACATGCATTCATTAACAATATTGTTTTTGAAACTTATCAGAATGAACAATATGTTTAATATTAAAATAATTGGTATAACAACAAACTATACTTATCGTCATAATCACTGAAAATAATTCATGGGGCTGGAGATGTGATTTAGTGGTTGAGAATAACACTTCTCTGAAGAACCCAGATTTAATTCCCAGCAACCACATCACAACTTGTAAAGTAACTCCAGGCCCACAGATTTCTTCTGATCTCTATGGACACAGCATGCATGTGGAGTAAAACACACATACACATAAATAATAAATAATACCTAAAATCTACAAAATAATCTGTGATATACCCAACTTTGAAATTTTTAAAAAACATCATTAATTTTAAATCAGTGTAAATATGCCCAGGGTGACTGGTGGTGCATGCCTTTCATCCCGGCACTCATGAGGCTGAGGCTGGTGGATATCTGAGTTGAACATCAGCCTGGTCTACAGAGGGAGTTCCACGGCAGCCAGGGCTACACAGAGAAACCCTGTCCCAAACAAGCAAAATAAAACAAAACAAAAACAAATAAAAGATCCCAAAACCAAAAATCAAAACAGAAACAAAAACCTTGCAGATAAATCAAAACATCACATCATTAACCAGACCCCAACACTATACAGCTCAAGAAAGTTCTGTCTACTTAGAGCAACTATTCTGAATCCATGCTGTGCTGAAAGTCAAAGGCTTTGTTGTAGGTGAGTATTTGTCCCACATTCTTGTGTAGTTGGTGAATGAGAGATTTTCAAGCAATTGATGGGAAAGGGAGACAGTGGTATTTCTGAAGGTTAGAGACTCCAGTGTCAGGACTTTCACATTCAAGTGCTGTTTCTGTCCTGGCAAGATCAGGCAGGAGATGGGAGTGGTTACACAAATGCAAGCAGAACCCACAAGATGCCCTTCCCAGCACCAGGAGGAGTACACTAATGAGAAGTAAAAATAGCTTCAGAGTGGTTGTGGAGACCAGTCAGTGATGGAGGTCTGGAGGGAATTAAAATGATACTGCCCTGTGTAGAGCTGTCTAATAGTTTCTTAGCAGTGAACGCTAGAACTTCCTTCTGAGCTAGCAGCCTTAATCCCAGTTGAAGGACTTGAGATCAATTCCTGAGAAGACCCTGCATGTGGTGCTGATGGCAGCACTGTTCAAAGTAGCCACAAGGTGGAAGCCACCCTGCAGATGCTGCAGTGCCATGGGAGACAGAGCCATAGCTCTGTGGAGAAGGTCCCTGGGCAACTGGGGGGCATTGCAGCAGAGCTCTCTGCTTCTCCATAGAATATGTCTGCCTATGGCTTCGGGTGCATCAGAGAGGATGTTGTAAGGAGGTTGATGGTCACCTTCCTTTATTCCCTGGATTGGTCTGTGGAGATGGTTGTCAGTCTCGTGTCAGCAAGGCAGATAAAAGAGTGTTTGAAAATGGAACAAGAATCCCACTGTGTGCCCAGAGGCAGCAGCCCTGCTCTCCGGCAGAGTTGATTCCTTTTGCCTTGGAAGCAGAGGCAGCAAATCCCTTTGGAACAGTCAGTCAGGTCACCTAGAAAAGTGTTCAGATTTTGCTTTGAGACCAATCCTAGAAATGTAAGCTTCTTTGATACTTGCTTCCTTTTGTATAAGCACTTGGACTCCTTAGGGTTTAGTGCATTTCCTCATAACTATTTCTAAGCTCACATTGTGTGATTCTACCCCCAAAAAAAGGGTTGGAAGACCTTCTTCTCAGGAAGCAAGCATGTTTCTTAATCATGCTTGCTCATTTTTTACTATTCTCCTCAGTAAATCATTCTCCTAAAGGGCTGTGAGCACACGCCCTCCTGGGTAGATTTCTCTCTGGCTCATACTTCCTCTTCAGTGCCGAGTCTCAGCTGCTGTATTGCCTTGGACTGTACTTCTGCCATGGCTCCTGCAGCCTTTCCAGCCTCTCTTCCTCTCTGTGTGTTTCTGCTGCTGGCCTCTGGCCTGGCCCAGGCAGGCAGGCTGCTGGTGGTTCCTATGGATGGGAGCCACTGGTTCACAATGCAGACGGTTGTGGAGAAACTCCTTCACAAAGGCCATGAGGTCGTGGTAGTTGTTCCAGAGGTGAGTTGGCAGCTGGGGAAACCACTGAATTTTGTAGTGAAAACGTATGCAGTTTCTCACACTCAGGAGGATTTAAACCGGGAGTTCAAGATTTTTATTGATGCCCAATGGAAAAGTCAGCCGGAGGGAGGCATATTTCCTCTCCTCGATTCTCCAGCCAAAGGTTTCTTCGAATTACTGTTTTCACACTGTAGGAGTTTGTTTAATGACAAGAAGTTAGTGGAGTACTTGAAGCAGACTTCTTTTGATGCTGTGTTTCTGGATCCTTTCGATGTGTGCGGCTTAACTGTAGCCAAGTACTTTTCTCTCCCGTCCGTGGTCTTCAGCAGAGGAATATTTTGTCACTATCTTGAAGAAGGCACCCAGTGCCCCAGTCCTCCTTCTTATGTCCCCAGAGCTCTGTTGAAATTCACAGACACCATGACTTTCAAGGAAAGAACTCAGAACCTTTTGGCCTACATGGGGGAGCGTGCATTTTGTCATAAGTTTTTCAAAAGTGCTACAGATATAGCCTCTGAAGTTCTCCAGACCCCGGTGACTATGACAGACCTCTTCAGCCCAGTGTCCATTTGGTTGTTACGCACAGACTTTGCCTTGGAGCGTCCCAGACCTGTGATGCCCAATGTTATCTACATTGGTGGGATCAACTGCCACCAGGGAAGGCCACTCTCCAAGGTACTCAATCCTCCCTTTACACATGATGAGGTCCGCTTTGGACGATGGAATTACTCCTTACTGAACAGTGGTTTGGCATTTATGTTCTTCTCTTTCGGTTCTTTTGATCAAATTCACTTTTGATTGATACACTTAACTGTGCTTTTGTGCAGCTGATAAACCTTGCTTGTGGATGTGTGTGTACCACTGACATTCTTGTTTATAACCACCAGCCTGTGTTGCTTTTGACAAAAGAGTGAGAGACACAGTAAGAAATGAAGTGTCACTTTGCTCATTCTTGGCCTCTCCCACTTTCTCTGGAGTTGCTTCAGCCTCTGGCATCTGTTTCCTTAGCCAGTTGGGCCGTTTGCATTTCCTCCATGGGAAATTACACACTCACATCTTTAACTAAAGTTAGCAACTACCGTGTTGCCATTCAGGGATAGTAGCACTCAGAATTTCGTGTATGTGGTGCATGCTTTTTAGGGTTGTTTGTTTGTTTAAACAGTTTCTTCATTGTTGATTCTTTTTGGCTGTTTTCTTTTGATCTACATGGTTTTTTTTGTGGGAGTCTAAACTGGTTAACTTTCCCTTTTGCTTTGAATGATAACTTTTTCTTAAAATATGTTAGATTTCACCATGATTTGCTTTCCATGAATCTCAAATATCTGAATGGTTTCATCACTTATGCTATATGGGTGTTTAAATTCCTTTAATGGTGATTATATTTTTTTGATCACTTTTTTTACATCTTCAAACACAATAGAATTACATCATAACTCCCCTCCTATCTTCTCTCCAACCAACGCTACCTGTGTTTTCCCATTCTCAATCTGATAGCCTCTTCTCCTTTGATAATTATTGTTGCATATGTGTGTGTGTGTGTTTCACAAAAGTACAGATACAGGCTGCTGAGTCTGTTTTTGTTGTTTGTGTGTATTTGGTATCAGGGCTGACCATTTTGTATTGGACAGTCAATGAAGGACTTGGCCTGGGAGAGGCCAACTCTCCCAGTAGCCTGTAGTTCTTTGCCTAGGGGTGAGACCTTGAGGAATTTTCCCCTTCCACATTGGCATACCCTTTGTGAGTGTCACTGTTCTGGTTTCATTCATGCAGAGACCGGTTCCCCACAGACTTCCTGGTGTTCTGACTCTTACTGTCTTTGTTGCCCCTCTTTCACAACGTGCAGGAGCTGTAATGTGGATGTATCCATCCCAGAAGAGGTTTTTCACTGTCTATGGCAAGCTCCTGCATGGTATCGGGAAGGGAAAAAAATCTGTGCTAATTATCTCTCCTGCCCCAGTGCCTTGGAAGCAGAGGCACTGTGAGCAAAGGGCCTGGTTGTCTGAAGAACCTTTTTCTCACTTTGTTTTGAGACCAGTTCTAGAAATGCAAAGGTGTTTGTTTGTTTGTTTGATTGTTTTTTAATTCACTTTCTGCTGCTTTTGGAATACTTGGTGTCTCACACATTTCTTCACAACGGTTTGTAAATTGCCCTATGGCACATTGCCCATCTCCATCCAGTGCTAACAGTTTAAGCTTTTCCTATTATGTAAACATACAAGTAGGTATCCCAATGAGAACTACTCATTTCTTATTTCCCTTATCGGTACCCACTGTCTGGGAGAGTGCCCTGATGGCTTGTGAGTCCATGTCCTCCACAAGGGAAGGTTTGATCCTGTACTTTCCCTCCAGGATGAATCAGAGCAGCAAAGACCCAAGGCTGGATTGCCTAGGGCTGTGCTTCTCCCACAGCTCCTGCAGGGTTTCCAGCCTTCCTTTCCCTGTGTGTGTGTGTGTGTGTGTGTGTGTGTGTGTGTGTGTGTGTTTATGTTTCTGCTGCTGGCCTCTGGCTTTGCCCAGGCAGGCAGGCTGATGCTGGTGCCCATAGATTTCAATGTCTCACATTCAGGAGGATCTGGACCACAAATTGAAGATTGTCATTGACAAGGAAGTTGCTATTGATGAGTCCACTGAATGGGGTTTTTGAGGGTAACGTTCTTGGCGAGTACATCGTACCTAATCTCTGGTGTCTTCTCTCAGTGCATAGTTGGTTAGGGATGGGTTGCGCTTTGCTGACTGTGGTTCTGGCCACTTATAAGGTCCAGCAGACCTTGTAACTGATTCACATTTTCTCACAAACTGGCATATTTTCATGTGAAAAGAAACTTCTCAGACAAAGTGAAATAATGTTCCTTCTACAAAGTAGAGGACTACAGATTTATTTGTGTCAAAGTGAGGAATGGGGGCAGGTGGGAAGGCTCAGTGGTAAGTGCTGTTCCAGAGGATCTGGTGCAATTCTCTACACACACACAGGGGCTCATCTTCTGCAGCCACAGTCCTAGAAGGTCTGATGCCCTTCTTCTGGTCTCTAAGGGCAATAGGCACACATGGATTGCACAATTTATATAAGCATGAGGTGTACCTTTTTATTCTTTGGGAAGTCACGCTAGGGTGCTGCAGATGGCAAGACCTTAGAAGCATGAGTCAGCTAGATCAGAGATATTTTTCTCCCCTTAACTCCCAACCAATAAACTGCCAAGCACAACCCAGGCCATGAGATCACCCTTGCCCTCTTTCCCATGGTGGAACCAGAAAGTCTGAACAATAGTGATATTAGAGTAGCTGATTGATTGCACCACTCCAATGTTTACAGATATTAAAGCTATATATAATTTTATATCTATATACCTATAAAATATGTACTAAACTATGGCTTTACAGATAATGATTCTTTATATGTATACACAGACACACACACACACACACACACACACACATGTATATATATGGTTCTATGCATCTGCTAAAGGATTTATATGTGGTAATGGTCTTTTGTATGTAGAAGGTTATTTATGGATAAATATGAAGAAAGACGATGTCACAAAGGGATTTTAGGATCTCACAGACAGCCCTTTGAGTAAGAGCATGTGCATAGCATATGTACTTAGGTAAATACTCATTGAGTGACCTCTGGATGTATGTATTCTTTCATCCCTGTTTCAGGTGAGAAGATAATCTTTCTTGCAAAACCACATGAGTTTTTTGTTGTTGAAGAACAGGAGTTGTAGCCCGGATCTTGTGTCTGATAGGAAGGAAACATTTCCTGGGGAGAAAGTTTGTGTATAATTGTATATGTGTGTGTGTGCATTTATGAATGTGTATGGGTGCATGGCTATGTATGTGCATATAAGCATTTGTGTGGGTGCATGGCTCTGTGTGTGTGTTTGTGTGTGTGTGTGTGTGGTGTACATGCATGCACACGTGCATAAGTACACACTGTGTGCAGGTATATTTTCTGACTCTGGCCCCCTTTAAAGCAAATTGTCTTGAGTTCTTCCTTTAACAAAATCTTCCTGAGTTTATTCAGACTAATATTATCTAGAGATGCTATTCTATACTTTAGTATGGATGGCAGGATATTATTAAAATATATTAAAAATTGACTTAATAGGAAAGAGTCAGTCCAGTTCTTTTGATTTTTACAGTGAGTTTTAGTAGAATTTAGTACTGAGTCCTACCACTGTTCATTCATGTCATTGTGGGCAATTTGGGGGCTTGGTGGCTCTGGAGTTTGGAGGCCAGTGGTCATAGGCACAGCAACAGAAGCTCTAAATTTCCAGTCTTAATTTTGAAGGCCACTTGTGTACCCTCTGCAGTCGGCTGGCTACCATCTGTGTAGTCAGCACACTTGAGAAACATCTTGCCTCTGTCTTTTTTGGAAAGTTCCCCACAAGGATGTGTTTTCAGCATGGGAAAGTGTTGACTTAGATCCTCTGAATGTAATCCCTCAGCATTTGTGAGTTAGTTCTGATGGTGTTACAGACTGACAGGACACTGGGTTTTGTCAGAGAGTATTTCTTTCATTCAGCAGCCGTCTATGAAAACCTTGTTTGTGCCTGGCTCAGTGTTAGGGATGTGGCCACTGAATGGAGGTAGCTTTAGCCCAGCAGAAGTTTGCTGACTAATGAAGAAACAGAAGTATGAGCACAGAGAGAACCAATAACAAGGGGCCCAGTAGGGAAACCAGGAGATGATGGCAAGTGCATCCCCTGTTCCATATTCCAATAACACAAGGGACACAAGTTCTTTTTTTTTTGCTTTTTTTTTTAAGATTTATTTTTTTTTTTATTATACAAGTACACTGTAGCTGTTTTCAGACACCCCAGAAGAGGACATCAGATCTCATTACAGATGGTTGTGAGCCATCATGTGGTTGCTGGGATTTGATCTCAGGACCTTTGGAAGAGCAGGCAGTGCTCTTAACCTCTGAGCCATCTCTCCAGCCTGGGACACAAGTTTTACTAACCATCTCTCTCTACTCTATCCACCCATCTTTCCTTCCATCTATCCATTCATCTATCTATCCACCCATCTATCTGTGTCTGTGTGTCTACTTCCGTCTTTGTCACTGTCTCTCTCTCTCTCATACCTGTGAGTGCATGTTTATGTATGTGTATGTGCATATTCATGCTTGTGAGTGTGTATGTGTGCATATGCTTGTGTGTGAGTGTGTGTGTATGTGTGCTCATCTTGTGAGTGAGTGAGTGTGAGTGTGAGTGTGGGTGTGGGTGTATGTGTGTGTATGTATGTGTAAGCATGGAAAACAACATCACATGTCTTCGTTTATTGTACTCCCTCTTACTTTCTTCAGGTGCCATGTCTCTCTCCCTGCAGCTATACTTACCAACCCATCTAGACTGGCTAGCCGGTTTGCATCAGGATTCTTTCTTTGTCTGCCTCCCCAGAGCTGGGATTGCAAGTCCATGCTGTGGGGCCGGGATGCCACTTCCTGAGAGGCGTGGGTACCAGATGCCTGGCTATGGGTGGTGATGAGAGAATGAAGACAGGAAAGACACAATACAACAATGCTGGGATTACTCGAGGTTCTCTGCTTCCTAGCTCAGCCATGTGGATAATGGCTTTGCCAATTTATCACAGACCATTGTTCTCAGAATCCTAGACAGGTCATGCTCATGTCAAAACACTCATTCACCAGGCACTACACTCACTGGGGGCTGCTCATAGTCCCTACACTTGAAGTTTCTTGTAAACGTTGGTCCAAACTCAGGTTCTAAACTTGCATGGATTGTTTATGTAACTTGATGAATTGAGCTGAGTATATAGTTATGTGGCTATAATCATACACATATGTATTAAAACATTAAAAGATCTGTTGGTTTCATCGCCATCTTGATACAACCCAGACTCACATGGATTATCTACTTTGGGTTGGCCTATGGAAATATCCATCCATAGCAGATGGGTTTTTTGCTGCAATTGGTGCAGAGAGATCCCACCTGAGAGCAAGAAGCACCATTCATTCCCTGCTTTGGGTCCCTGGACTCCATACAAACAGAGAAAGCTAGCTAAGTCCTAATCATTCGCACGCTCATTTTTCTCTGCACTTGCTTGAGGATCTTCTGCCTGCTGCTTCCGGTTCTGCCATCTTACCTTTTCCATAAGGATGGACTAGAATCTGGACTTGCAAGTAAAATAAGCCTGTGTTCCCTAAGCTTCTGTTTATTAGAGTATCTTACCACAGCAGAAGGAATAAAACCAGGGAAATTAATGGATTTGGTTTTGCCTTTTTTGTGCTCTGGATTCAGATTTTTCAAGTCTCAAATTGTTCTGTAGGTCCTCTGTCATCTTGAAGGCCCTGGGCCTCTTATTCATGGGCTTAGGTATCTGAAGGATCTGGAAAGGGTGAGTTCCTGAGAAGGGAATTCCTCTACATGGATGACCTTTCCAGATAGCCCTCAGCTCCTGGCATGAAACTGTCCCCTGTCAACTTTCAGACCTCCTTCCTAGTCCAAATGCCAGCTGTTCTCCATTCACTTTGGGGAGCGGCATCATTACCCACACAGGGTGGTTCCATCCCAGGTTCTATCCCTTCATTCCACTGGTGTGCGCTCCAAGCCCAATTTGTTGTTCTTTAGAAATCTCTAGGTTGAAGCTGACCTTTCCTTGTATAGGCAGGAGAACTGTGATGCAAGACACCCTGAGCCTGTATCCTTCCCCCTGGACTGGACTGAGTCTCCTGGGCAGCAGTTCTTTAGGGGTGAAACTTAGGAGTGCCAGGCATGCCACATTCCCTTTTCTGGTGCCCAGTACAGAAACACTCCTGACACCTGGAAACCCCTCACACACACACACACACACACACCAGTCTAAGAAACAGTAGAGTCAAATCTCATGAACAAAGCTTGCAAGGCAGCCTCCGGTGATGCTATGACAGATCCTTGCTGTCCTTTCCTGCCCTCATTCTGATTTCAACCTATGACCCCATGGACCTGCTGGAAATAAGACCAAGCCTTCCCTGTACCAGTACTCAGGTGAGCCTGATGATTTTGCTAGGAAGGGCCTAGGCCTCGGGCTTCGGTAGGATGAGTGACGGTCATAAAGAATCCCAGGCTACAGTTCCTATTGCTGTCCCCAATCCATGCCAGTTTGCTTAAAGACATTCTCCAGAGAGCTTTTGCTCAGCTGCTCAGCAAGGGCAGAGGTATAGTGTGCTTCCTTTGGGAGCCTCTGGGGAGTGGTTTCTCATTGCCCTGAGCCAGGATGGCAGCACCCTCTCTTGTCTCTTTTCATTCTGAGTCAAAAACTCTGATGATGTCCCAGAAGCCAGAGATCTCAAACCAGACTAGTGCCTCACTGCAATGAACATTTGCAAGTGAAGATGTGTGGGCAGAGAGACATACTGTGGTACACACTGTGACAATACTTCAGCTTCCACGAGGAGATATTTTCTATGCTTTTTGTTTTGTTTTGCCTGCTTGTTTATTTGTTAAAGGCAAAGGGCAGATATGAGGGGGATGGGGGACGAGTGGGACTGGGGAGCACAATATGAAACGCACAAAGAATAAATTAAAAGTAAAACAAGACAAAAACCCCAACTCCCCCCAACCCTCCCACCCTGCTGATGCTCCACCCCAGCTTGGACTGAGTGGAGACTTTGTTAGCCTTAAAGAAAGAATTTTCATCTTGGCTATATTCCTGCTTGCCCTTTGAGGTGATCACTTCAGTCCCACTTTCCTGAGCCCCAACTCACTGGGATGCCAAGTTTAAGACAAGCACTTGCATGCTGTTTAGAATGTGCATAAGCCTGACAAGGTCTGGGTGAGCCAGTTCTTTGATGCAAAGAACACCTTCTCCCTGGGCAGCCTGATTTCCTCATCCACCACTCCCTGGCCCACCCTCTGCAGTGATTAACAAACAGAACAAATGTAACCCTCCCTCTTTGGTTGTGGTTAGGAAACCCGGAATTCAGATGCTGGATGATGGTGGCTGACTGGAAACCAACTTCCAGATTTCTTACTCTTCCTCAAGGGCCCTCATCACTTGCTTCCTAGAGGCCCAGGTCTCTAACCTTACTATCTGACAGGCAAGTAACAGATTATGTGTGGTGAGAGAACAATACAGAATTTGAACGATAAGGATCTTTGTCTTCCCATTCAGAGCTTCCCAAATGCCTGTTGATTTTATGAGGGGTGGGAGGGAAAAAACCTTGCTGTTTATTTCTAATAAGCTGTTTTACTGTTTTCTTAAAACTTATGCTCAAGGGCCACTTTTGGAAAGTTTATAAGGATGGGGTCGGGAATCAACTTAGAGATTAGAGGGAAGGGCAGAAAAAGGGACTGAAGTTAGGGTTGATTACTGATCAACGGTAATTTAATCAATCAGCCCATCCCCTGCATTTCATAATGCAGCCCATAGGAAATCACAGAGGGATTTGGGTTGGGGAGCTGCCAGGTTGCTGAAGGTGTAGAGGATAGGTTGCACAAAGAGCACAGAGAGCTTCCATGTCCCTCCCCCATGCTCTTGGCATTTCTCCACTGCTGTCTTGTGGCACTATGGGTTCTGTGTGTTGTAATGAACCTCTGACTGATTTAGTTCCCTGAATGGTTCCAGCAGAGCCACTGTGAGACTGAGTAAAACAGGCTCTGGTCTGTAGCCAACTCTGCTAAGTGGTTGACTTGACTCATACATGCCTGGTAACCCAAGAGCTGTGTAAGTGAAAGTGTGCAAAAGGAATACGTTGGTTTTTCCCTTATACACATGTTGAAGGGTCAGCGACAAGCTCCTCAATGGGGAGCTGGTTCTGTGCTTGTCCTTACTGGAGTGACCTTTTACTATTTGATTGAAAAGGAAGCATAAGGATAAAATGGATAGGCAGTCCCATCGCCAGTTTGCTCACCCAGAAACTGGTACTTGGAGCCTCCTGTATGCTGGTCACTGCTCTGCATGCTGCAGACACAATAAAGAGGGACACTGGATGTGGTAGTAAGGGACATTAGAACACTGATTGGCCCCACCCTGCACATGCTACTGGTAGTTGGGAGAGAGGCATAAATACACAGAAGGTACGGTAATGATAGCAAGGAAGGGAAGGAGCCCCAGGGCCACAGGCTGGGCTGCTGGACCATGGGCTCACCAGGGAAGGTGTCACAGATGGGACACTAGCAGAACTTTAAAGGAAGGGGTGATCTGAGATGACACCTTGTTTATTATGCACATTAGCTAGGGAGATCATCTTAGGGGATCTATCACTATAAAGAGAAACCAGACCACAGCAATTTGTAGAAAGGAAAACAGGTTATTGGGGCTGGCTTACATTTGAGAGTTTTAGTCCATTATGACCATGTCAGGAAGCATGGCAGCATGCAGGTAGACATTGTGCTGGAGAAGAAGCCAGGAAATCTACATCTGGACTGGTAGGCAGCAGGGAGGGGGAGACACACTGGGCCTTGGCTGGAGCCCCTGAAACCTCAAAGCCCACCACCAGTGACACCTTTCCTCCAACAAGGCCACATCTACTCCAAGGCCATGCCTCCTAACTTTTTAAATAGTGCCACTTCCTATGAGTCCACAGGGGGCATTTTCATTTAAACCACCAAAGGTACGCCTCAAAAGCTCCAGCCCCCTGGTCACATCAGCCATGAGCTCTGACATCCCTGGAACATGCTTATCATATGTGCTCCAGGTCACTCTCACTCTCCAGAGCTCTCCATTTCAGAGAGAACCATGCCATGAATCAGTAAGAAAGGCTTGGGCCATAGGTGTGAATGTTTATTTACCCCCAATATCAAACAAGGGGATCAAAATACATTCTAGGATCTCAGTGGCATTTTGGAGCCCATTTTTGGAAAGGACCACACTTTTCTTTTAGCAGTATCAAAATGGTCATTTTCTTTTCCAGAGTGCATCTTCCTCCAAGGGTGCTGTGGAATTTCTGGAAGGTTCAGGCTATGTGGCTTTGCAACAGAACAAACTGTAAAGCAAATTGGGGATTTCCAGCTGTTTTCTAGGAGGCCAGCCAGTTAATGGACTTGAGAAAAACATCAAGCAAAGCAACTCTTAGCCAGTTTTCTATCCTCCCAACCTGCTGTAATGGTAACAAAATGTGATTATTCTTGTCTGAGAATGTTAGCCAGGAAGGGTCTGCGTGTGTTTGGGTATGTCCACTTTGATTTTCAGCATAGTCCCTTTGAGTTCTTTGGCCCACAGGAGCATCGTGAGGGTCTCTGAAAGCCTTTTATGTCAGACTTAGGCTGTCTCCTAGTGGGCTCACTGCACACTCACTCCCTGGGGGGCGCTGCCTGATTCTAGAACTACAAGTAAAATCCACTTAAGGTCTCTTTGAAAACTTTGTTTTGACATATTATTGATTTTAGTCTTATGTGTATGGGTGTTTGCCTATATGTAAATATGTGTGTCATGAATATGTCCACTGAGGTCAGAAGAGAGTAGCATAGCCTTTGGAGCCTGCTTTACACATAGCTTTTAGCTGCTGTGTGGGTGCTAGGAATTGAACTTTGGTCCTCTAGAGGACTAGCCATGTTCTTACCTGCTGAGCCATCTCTTCAGGCCTGCTTCTGTTTTTGAGGCAAACACAAACAAAATCAAGGCTGTCCTCAAACTCACTATGTAGCTAGGATGACCTTGAACTTCTGATCCTTCTGCCTTTTCCTCCCAGAAGGCAAAGGTTACTGACTAAGGAACTGTTCTACCAACCAAACTTAACCCCTGGTTCTCTGTTAGGTTTTTAAAACTAAACTTGTCATAATTTTTAACCATTTAATGACAGTGAACAAATTTAAAGACCAAGATTTTGTGAACAGTTAAGCAGAGGTAGCTAATTTTAGTTTCTATCAAAGCTACAGGGGATACACCTACTGTCCTAGCATAGGCAGCAACCTCAGTTTCTTGTAAATAGAAAGCTGGCCGTAACTGCACACTGAAGTTTGTATTCTGTGTGGATATGGGTGGGGGTTAAGGCCTAACTTGTGTGTCCCGAGAAACTACACTGAAGTCAGTGGCCAGCACCTTTGAAATTGAGCTTGGTTGTACAGTCATTGCAGATGGACTTAGTGAAGATGAGATCTTTAGGATGGGTCCCACCCTATAAGATTGGCATCCTTTAAAAATACAGCCACATAGGCCCAAAGACACAGAAGAAGGTGAAAATCAAGATTTCTGAGGAGGAGAGTGCTCTGTGTTGCTTTGAACATCAAATATGTCTCTGTTAAGTTAGTGCTTTTCCCTTGTTGTGAACAAAGTTGGCAGGAAAGTGTCAAACATTGACAGAGAGCCATTTCTCCACTAACCTCACAAGGCCCAGGCCTGCTTGCTTTAGGTTTTGTTTAAGCAATAACAGAGACCCATTGGAGGGATTAGCTTATTAATTGATAAAAAGATTTTTAAAAACCCTAAGAATCATTAATAAAGGCTGATAGGCTGCACAGAGTCAGCAACCTGCTTAAAATGGTTAAATATTAATTTAACTCCCTTCATATTACAGGGCATGATTTGAGGAAAGGAGAGGAAGGCAGGGAGTCCTGAGATCACTGAGTGTGTGAGAGGGAGGAGCTCAGAGCCCTGCAGCTTCAGGTGTGCTCATTGTTTCCTTCCCTTCCCTAGGATGGCTTGCCTTCTTCTTCCTGCTGCTCAGAGACTTCCTGCAGGGTTTCTCTTCTTAGTGCTTTGGGGCTCAGTTCTAGGTGACAAGCTGCTGGTGGTCCCCCAGGATGGAAGCCACTGGCTTAGCATGAAGGAGATAGTGGAGCATCTCAGTGAACGAGGACATGACATTGTGGTGCTAGTGCCAGAAGTCAATTTGCTTTTGGGAGAATCCAAATACTACAGGAGGAAAAGCTTCCCAGTTCCCTACAACCTAGAAGAGCTGCAGACCCGTTTTCGCTCCTTTGGAAACAACCAGTTTGTTCCTGGTGCCCCCCTGATGGGTCCTCTCAGAGAGTACAGGACCAGCTTGCTTACCTTGGAAATGTGCTTTTTCAGCTGCCAGAGCCTCCTGAAGGACTCTGCCACCCTCAGTTTCCTCAGGGAGAACCATTTTGATGCTCTGTTCACAGACCCAGCCATGCCCTGTGGTGTGATCCTGGCTGAGTATCTCAACCTGCCCTCTGTTTACCTCTTCAGAGGTTTCCCATGCTCTCTGGAACACATGCTTGGTCAAAGCCCAAGCCCTGTGTCCTATGTTCCCAGATTCTACACCAAATTCTCAGACCACATGACATTTCCCCAACGGCTGACCAACTTCATTGTTAACATCTTGGAAAACTACCTACATTATTGTCTGTATTCAAAGTATGAAATCATTGCCTCAGACCTCCTCAAGAGAGATGTGTCCCTACCTGCCTTACACCAGAATTCTCTGTGGCTGTTACGGTATGATTTTGTGTTCGAATATCCCCGGCCAGTCATGCCCAACATGGTCTTCATTGGAGGGATCAACTGCAAGAGGAAGGGAAAGCTGACTCAGGTGGGTGACTGATGCCTCTGGATGCATTATCTCTTCACTGGCAGATGTGGTTCTTTTGGATTTCACCCCCTCTTGTATTTGGCATCAGCTGCCTCTCATTGGGAAGAGGGTCATATGACACAGTGGTAGACAAGAGAATGCCAGGTTCAGAGTATGAGGATGTATGTACTTGAAGCTGGATAAATATAGGGTTCTTGCTTGGCACCAGGAGAACATACAGTTAGTTTGGTGATCTGGTGACAGTCGCAGAATCTTTCAATGAACCTTGGAAACATTTGGTCCACAGAGGTGAAGGTTTGACTCAGGGGACAGGTCCAGATCAAAGCCCTCTCAACCAGTTCTGTGACATGCTTATTCCTTGGGTCCTAATCCTGAGGTGAGTCAACAAATGTCAGAGGTTTTAGCTTGCAGTGTCTTGTGGTCACATGGTGCACAGCTAAGAAAGCACAGACAGCTTTAAGGGATGCTGAGAGAAGCCGTGGAAGAGTGTGTGGTGAAAGACCCACACATGAGGACTGCCCCACGTTCTGACTCAGGAGAGGCGACACCCCAAATCACTCACGAGAAATAGTCTTGATGCAAACTGCAAGAGGACTTTTAGTCCAAGAGCGCTCTGGGACCCACAGTCATACACCATGGAGCGTTAGAGGACTTTGGGCCAAGATTAGCTGGGAAAGGAGGTATTTAAAGGAAGAAACCATAGCTCAAGGGGGTGGGGAAGGCATTGTTAGAAAATACCAAAAATACCACTTAAGGGTCACAGGAAGTCACAAATCACAAGGAAATATACATGATAATTGTACGGTCATTTCTCAAGACAGTTTTCTATGAGCCTCTAACAATAGCACATTTGCATAGTGGGTTCCATGAATGGTCAGGGTGATCCTTTTTGAACAAACAGTCCCTGAACCCAGGAATCCGGTAGGTGGAGGAATGTCACCATTTTATGATGAGCATGCCTTGGAGCATTGCATCACAAAGATCACATTCTCAAGCCTGGGTCTAAAGGCCTAGTTTTCTTTTTTGTTTTTATATTACACTTTTTCACTGCCAATATCTAGTGGCTTCAAACTATGATCACTTGCCCTCTGCCTTAAGCAGAGAGAAAGACACATGCATCACTTTATGACTTAGGATGTACAGTTGCTCTGGAAAATACTAATGTATTTTTCAGTTTTGAATTCAAGACAGTTGAAGGGCTTCAGGTCACATGTCTTTTATTTCATGTGAAAGAAACCGTCAAGCAGACCCCAACAGCCTGTCTGATTTTTTTCACACCTACTGTGACAGGCAAGCTTAGAGCACAGTTGACTCCTGGTTGCACAGGGCTGTAAACATTCTATGGCTGATCCTGTCTTGGAATGTTAGCTAAGTGGGGTGCACTTGTGTTTGCCAAGCACATGTGAAGTTATGAGTTCAATTCCCATCACAGTAAGAAAACAGAAGCAAAGGAAAGAAAGATGTAAGGAGAGATATGGTTAGGAATGAAGGAAGAAAGGAAGGAAGAGAAGTTGGTTTTGTTGCTTTGTTTAAAAGAAGACAGAGGTCCTGGAAGGGGCACAAACCTCTAATCTGAGCACTCTGACACTCTGGGAAGCTGAGGGGTGGATGATGAATTCAAGGACAGCCTGGGAGGAAGAGAAAAGGGAAAAGGGAGGATGAGGGAGAGGGTGAGCACAGAAGGGAGGAGAAGAGGGAAGGAGGGAAGAGTAGGAGAGAAGAAAGGGGAGAGAGGATATATCATAGCAAATAAAATAAAGCCTGGGTTTGGTTTAAGCACAGTGTCCTCCCTCTTTCCCTCCCCACAAATGCTGACTCATCCTTAGCAGGCACTTTTGGAAGCAGCTCTTTAATGCAGTGCACACACTGCCTGTGATGTGTGGCTTCTCTCAGTGTTTGCCTTCTTTCCTTGGAGGTTAGGAAACATTTGGGCTGTCAGTTTCTGTAAATCAGTTATAAAGACTGGACTAAGTCCAGGCTCCCAGGCAAAAATCTACATCAGTGTCTAAATGGCTGGAGATTTAGCTAATAGTTTAGGTAATACCAGATCAGACGAATGACTTTTAAATTTCTCAAGTTGTTTTGCATATCTTTTTTATCTTTCTCCTTTAAGTGAGTTAAAAAAAAGAAAACCACAGATGTCGTTTGCATATGATGTACTTACTCATTTAATGATTACAGCTTAGTGATTTTTGGCTTGTTGTTGTTGTTCTAGTTTCCTGTCTGTTGCTGTGATAAAACAAGTTGAGCAGAAGCAGTTTAGACAAAGGGAGGATTTCTTTGGCTTACACTTGCAGGTTGCAGCCCATCCTTGAGGGGAGCCAGGACAAGAACTCAAGCAGGCAGGGCCAGGCAGACTCCCTGTGAAGAGGCTGCTTGCTGCCTCAGTCAGGCTCAGGCTGAAGTAGTTTTCTCACACAGCTGAGGCCACCTGCCCAGGGAGCAGTGTGTCACAGTGAGCTCAGCACCCCACATCAACTGAGCATCAAGAACAGCTCCCAAAGACAAGCCCACAGACCAGTCTGACCTATGTGATCCCTCAGTGGAGAGACTCCCTTCTCAGGAGAATTTAGGTTGTGTCATGTCTGTAGTTAAAAACTACCAACTAGGTAAGTTTATGTATAATGTTTTTATGTTCATATTGGTCGACAGTCATGACAATTCCTGTTCATTCCCAAAGACATCTCTTAACCCTAACCGTGGATAACCTTTACCCTGCCATCTCCATGAACTTGCCTCTCCTGGAAATTTAAAATAATATTTAAGATCTTTTTTGTCAACATACTTAGTATGTTCTTAAAATCCATCCATGTAGAATGTATCAACACTTCGCTTTTGTGGCTGAATATTATTCTAAGTATGAATATCTCACTTTTTCCTGGTTTATTGGCATTTGAGTTTCCACAGTTAAAACAGGTTTGTGTGTATGTGTGTCTCTGTGTGTCTGCTCATCTTTCTTAGGAATATTAAAAGGAGAAAAGAGTTGTTACCTGTTCTTTTACCTGGTTAATATATAACTAGAGCACCACTGTGGTAATGTAGCGGGGAGGCCCCTGGAGTGGAAATGGAACCCTCTTCCCAGGGCATCCTCCTCCCACCTGCAGTTCTGGATAATCTGCAGATCTGGGTGCCTTCTCTCTGCTACTGTTGCGCAGCCCCTGGTGGATGGATGTCTTTGTTTACTGCGTTCATGGGGCTGAAGATCAGGCAGTGTTTATAATGCATTATCCCTCTGCACAACCATGGGTTCAGGCTAACCACCCCAGCTGCTCCTCTACTCCTTTTAAGAACACCACGGTGCTATGCCACCCCAACTTCTGTAATTCCCTCCGTGCTGAGGAAGAAGCTGCAACAGGAAGAAACTTTGGGGGTCACAGTCCTCTTGCAGGCCTTAGGGACTCAAGTTGTAGCTCTTGGCCCTCTGAACATGTTTTCCGGAATGTTTCCAGCAACCAGCACACTCACTTTCTTTCCTCTGGCTCCTCACAGATTATGACTCTTCTCCAGTCTAGAGATCCCTTGCTTTGCTGTCCTCAATACCCTCCTCCCTGTTCTTTTTTCTTTCCTCTGGACACCCCCAAACTATGTAGATTCTTTGTTTATAGCAGATAGAGAATTCTGAAAAGTTCCCTCGTAGAATCATGTCAAGGGTTCTTGAGTTTGTGTTTCTTCTAGCTAATTCCATCTGTGGTGGCAGTAAGCACCTGCCAATGTTGTACCCAGTCACTATAGCTTTGCAGTGTATGAACCAGAGTAGAGAGCCAATGGTGCCTCGATGTTTTCTTTTGCTTTGTCTTAGCCAACATGTATAGTTTATAATGCACTGGGTCCCTCTCAAGAATGGGAAGAGAGACTTAAATTTTTACTAAACAGACATTTCATTGCTGTGACAAGTTTCTAAGAGAGATAGGTTAAAGCAGGAAAGTTTTAGTGTGACTCATGGTTTCAGAAGCACCAGCTCACTGTAGGCAGGTTCCGTGTTCTTTAGGACTTTGGCAAAGCAGAAACATCATGGCAGAGAGAATATCAGGGAGTGGCAAGTCCTTAAAGGACAGGCAAATATAAATGTACCTGTGGAGAGTCAGCCCCTTCACCATCCACTGACTCAATAGTGCTACCAGGTGGGGCTGAAGCTCTCAACAATGAGCCCTTTTAATGGCACACTTCAAATCAAAGCTCTGGGATAACACACAGTGATTGCACTAGGGACCAAGGCATCAGACACTGTTCAGAGCTCAGCTGCAACTTGTTAGATATGGAGGCTAGGAGTGAAATGAAATGGGTTCCCATGGCCTTTCTCAGGGATTGGAAAAAGTTGTGAGCTGTGTCCTTAGTGGGAGCAGTGGATTATGGGAGTAGTTCTTGGATGGAAGTGAGAAGGTCAGAGTCTTTGAAGATGAGGATGTAAAATAGGAGAGTGGTGAAGGACTTGGGTGGATTTATTCTGTATTGATTAGCTTCAGCAGAATTACATGCTGTCCAGTGTCAATCCACTTTGTCAGGTGGCCTGGTGGTAAGATGAAGAAACTAGTGTAGTGGTAATTTTGGCATTTTGATTTCTTGAAAAACAGAAATATGAGAATGTGTTTTTGTTTTTATCCCAGGTGTAGGGATATGGGGCTACTTTGGACTGTCCACAGCAGCTGACTGTGATTTGCCTCCTGCTCTAGCAGAGGCATGGTTTTGCCAGCTGCAGACAGTTGCTGTGATTGTGTGACATTTGGAATTCTGTGAACTTTTCAGAGGACATATGAATAGTAGGATTGTGATAGTTGGAAGTTTTGTTGCTTGTTCAGGGGTAAGGGGTGGTAGTGGTTGTGGTTTGTGAGTAGTTGTGCCCAAAGAAATAAATTAGATTCAAGTTCCTCTATCTTTCTCTCTCTTCTATCTGTCTCTTTCTCTCCCATCGAGTTTTAGGGGGTGAAACCAGGAGGATAGGAGGTGGGAAAAAGAAGGTCCCACAAAGTAGCAAGGAACAGTTACACTAATGTTGGAAGCACACAACATAGTGAGGAAAGGTAACTGCTCAGGGCTTCTGGAAAGGTGGCTGTAGGATTCCTGGTCCTCATGTGAGGGCACAGAAGGCCTCTGTTCTGACTGGATGCCCTGTCCTGGGCTGAAGGTAGAAATGTGCTCATGACCCCCATGGAGAGCAGCCACTGGCTGAGCATGGGGGATATGAGGGAGCCATCAGACGGTGATCTTGGCTTCAGGGGTCAATTCTGGCTCCATTCTTTACACCAAGGAAGAACACAAGTACTGTTTCTTGGTGCCTTTCAAAAATCCTTTTGTCTGAAACATCTGAAGACAATTTTAAAGGTGTGGCATATTTTAAAAAGTTATCTGCCTTCCCTGTGAAGTCTTCCCTGGGTCTACTGCACACGTCTCTGACTGGGCAATGAGCCGAAGTTCCTCATTGATGTTTTTCATAGGTCCTATTTATCCCTGTGACTCAGTACTGGTGATGAGCACTTCCAAGCAAGAGGTTACTGTATCAAGTCTCTGTTGGTGTGTTTACCCAGCTTATGGTTCAGGCCGTCTTCATTCTTCAAGAACTTTATTTTCAGCTCTAATCTTTCCAAATACCACCCCCTTTCTTCTAATAGTCTTTGGTGAGTTAAAGTACTGANGGGGAGCACAATATGAAATGCACAAAGAATAAATTAAAAGTAAAACAAGACAAAAAACTCCAACTTCCCCCACCCCTCCCACCCTGCTGATGCTCCACTCCAGCTTGGACTGAGTGGAGACTTTGTTTGCCTTAAAGAAAGAATTTTCATCTTGGCTATGTTCCTGCTTGCCCTTTGGCGTGGTCCCTTCAGTCCTGCTTTCCTGAGCCCCAGCTCACTGGGATGCCAAGTTTAAGACTAGCACTGGCATGCTGTTTAGAATGTGCATATGTGTAACAAGGTCTGGGTGAGCCAGTTCTTTGATGCAAAGAACAACTTCTCCCTGGGCAGCCTGATTTCCTCATCCACCACTCCCTGCCCCGCCCTCTGCAGTGATTAACAAACAGAACAAATGTAACCCTCCCTCTTTGGTGGTGGTTAGGAAACCCGGAATTCAGATGCTGGCTGATGGTGGCTGACTGAAAACTGACTTCCAGATATCTTACTCTTCCTCAAGGGCCCTCATCACTTGCTTCCTAGAGGCCCAGGTCTCTAACCTTACTATCTGACAGGCAAGTAACAGATTATGTGTGGTGAGAGAACAATACAGAATTTGAAAGATAAGGATCCTTGTCTTCCCATTCAGAGCTTCCTGAATGCCTGTTGATTTTATGAGGGGTGGGAGGGAAAAATTGTGCAGTTTGTTTCTAATAAGCTGTTTTACTGTTTTCTTAAAACTTATGCTTAAGGGCCACTTTTGGAAAGTTTATAAGGATGGGGTCTGGAACCACTTTGAGATTAGAGGGAAGGGCAGAAAAAGGGACCGAAGTTAGGGTTGATTACTGATCAACGGTAATTTAATCAATCAGCCCATCCCCTGCATTTCATAATGCAGCCCATAGGAAATCACAGAGGGATTTGGGTTGGGGGGCTGCCAGGTTGCTGAAGGTGTAGAGGATAGGTTGCACAAAGAGCACAGAGAGCTTCCATGTCCCTCCCCCATGCTCTTGGCATTTCTCCACTGCTGTATTGTGGCACTATGGGTTCTGTGTGTTGTAATGAACCTCTGTCTGATTTAGTTCCCTGAGTGGTTCCAGCAGAGCCACTGTGAGACTGAGTAAAACAGGCTCTGGTCTGTAGCCAACTCTGCTAAGTGGTTGACTTGACTCATACATGCCTGGTAACCCAAGAGCTGTGTGAGTGAAAGTGTGCAAAAGGAATACGTTGGTTTTTCTCTTATACACATGTTGAAAGGTCAGTGACCAGCTCCTCAAAAGGGTGCTTGTTCGGTGCTTGTCCTTCCTGGAGTGAGTGACCTTTTACTATTTGATTGAAAGGTAAACACAGGGATAAAATGGACAGGCAGTCCCAACACCAGTTTGCTCACCCACAAACTGGTACTCGGAGCCTCCTGTATTCTGGTCACTGCTCTGCATGCTGCAGACACAATAGAGAGGGTCACTGGATGTGGTAGTGAGGCACATTAGAACACTGATTGGCCGCACCCTGCACATGCTACTGGTAGTTGGGAGAGAGGCATAAATACACAGAAGGTAAGGTAATGATAGCAAGGAAGGGTAGGAGCCCCAGGGCCACAGGCTGGGCTGCTGGACCATGGGCTCACCAGGGAAGGTGTCACAGATGGGACACTAGTAGAACTTTAAAGGAAGGGGGTGATCTGAGTTGACAT
The DNA here is from genome assembly GCA_902729485.2 of Mus minutoides. NCBI lineage: Eukaryota > Metazoa > Chordata > Mammalia > Rodentia > Muridae > Mus > Mus minutoides. Next base: position 50,395 of record CACVCL010030245.1, read on the forward strand.
CTTGTTTATTATCCATATCATCTAGGGGGATAGTCTTAGGGGTTTTATCACTATAAAGAGAAACCAGACCACAGCAATTTGTAGAAAGGAAAACAGGTTATTGGGGCTGTCTTTCATTTGAGAGCTTTAGTCTATTATGACCATGTCAGGAAGCATGGCAGCATGCAGGCAGACATGGTGCTGGAGAAGAAGCCAGGAAATCTACATCTGGATTGGCAGGCAGCAGGGAGGGGGAGACACACTGGGCCTTGGCTGGAGCCCCTGAAACCTCAAAGCCCACCACCAGTGACACCTTTCCTCCAACAAGGCCACATCTACTCCAAGGCCATGCCTCCTAACTTTTTAAATAGTGCCACTTCCTATGAGCCTACAAGAGCCTTTTTCATTTAAACCACCAAAGGTACGCCTCAAAAACTCCAGCCCTCTGGTCACATCAGCCAAGAGCTCTGACATCCCTGGAACATGCTTATCATATGTGCTCCAGGTTGCTCTCACTCTTCAGAGCTCTGTCATTTCAGAGAGAACCATGCCATGAATCAGTAAGAAAGGCTTGGGCCATAGGTGTGAATGTTTTTTTACCTCCAATATCAAACAAGGGGATCAAAATACATTCTAGGATCTCAGTGGCATTTTGGAGCCCATTTTTGGAAAGGACCACACTTTTCTCTTAGCAGTATCAAAATGGTCATTTTCTTTTCCAGAGTGCATCTTCCTCCAAGGGTGCTGTGGAATTTCTGGAAGGTTCAGGCTATGTGGCTTTGCAACAGAACAAACTGTAAAGCAAATTGGGGATTTCCAGCTGTTTTCTAGGAGGCCAGCCAGTTAATGGACTTGAGAAAAACATCAAGCAAAGCAACTCTTAGACAGTTTTCTATCCTCCCAACCTGCTGTAATGGTAACAAAATGTGATTATTCTTGTCTGAGAATGTTAGCCAGGAAGGGTCTGCGTGTGTTTGGGTATGTCCACTTTGATTTTCAGCATAGTCCCTTTGACTTCTTTGGCCCACAGGAGCATCGTGAGGGTCTCTGAAAGTCTTTTATGTCAGACTTAGGCTGTCTCCTAGTGGGCTCACTGCACACTCACTCCCTGGGGGGCGCTGCCTGATTCTAGAACTACAAGTAAAATCCACTTAAGGTCTCTTTTAAATCTTTGTTTTGACATATTATTGATTTTAGTCTTATATGTATGGGTGTTTGCCTATATGTAAATATGTGTGTCATCAATATGTCCACTGAGGTCAGAAGAGAGTAGCATAGCCTTTGGAGCCTGCTTTACACATAGCTTTTAGCTGCTGTGTGGGTGCTAGGAATTGAACTTTGGTTCTCTGGACGACTAGCAGTGTTCTTACCTGCTGAGCCATCTCTTCAGGCCTGCTTCTGTGTTTGAAGCAAACACTCATGAAATCCAGGCTGTCCTCAAACTTACTATGTAACTAGGGTGACCCTGAACTTCTGATATTTCTGCCTTTCCCTCCCAGAGGGCAAAGGTAACTGACTAAGGAACTGTTCTACCAACCAAACTTAACTCCTGGTTCTCCCTTAGGTTTTTAAAACTAAACTTGCCATCATTTTTAACCATATGATGACTGTAAAGAAATTTAAAGACCAAGATTTTGTGAACAGTTAAGCAGAGGTAGCTAATTTTAGTTTCTATCAAAGCTACAGGGGATACACCTACTGTCCTAGCATAGGCAGCAACCTCAGTTTCTTGTAAATAGAAAGCTGGCCGTAACTGCACACTGAAGTTTGTATTCTGTGTGGATATGGGTGGGGGTTAAGGCCTAATTTGTGTGTCCCGAGAAACTACACTGAAGTCAGTGGCCAGCACCTTTGAAATTGAGCTTGGTTGCACAGTCATTGCAGATGGACTTAGTGAAGATGAGATCTTTAGGATGGGTCCCGCCCTATAAGATTGGCATCCTTTAAAAATACAGCCACATAGGCCCAAAGACAGAAGAAGGTGAAAATCAAGATTTCTGAGGAGGAGAGGGCTCTGTGTTGCTTTGAACATCAAATATGTCCTCTGTCAAGTTAGTGCTTCCCCTTGTTGTGAACAAAGTTGGCAGGTAAGTGTCAAACAATGACAGAGAGCCATTTCTCCACTAACCTCACAAGGCCTAGGTCTGCTCGCTTCAGGTTTTCTTTAAACAGTAGCAAAGATCCATTGGTGGGATTAGCCTATCAATGGGGAACAAGATAAAAAACCTAGAAGCTCTAACAAAGGCTAATAAGCTGAACAGAGTCAGCTATCTGCTTAAAATGGTTAAATATTAATTTAACTCCCTTCATATTACAGGGTGTGATTTAGAGGAAGGGGGAGGAGGGCTGGGAGTCCTGAGATCACTGAGTGTGTGAGAGGGAGGAGCTCAGAGCCCTGCAGCCTCAGGTGTGCTCATTGTTTCCTTCCCTTCCCTAGGATGGCTTGCCTTCTTCTTCCTGCTGCTCAGAGACTTCCTGCAGGGTTTCTCTTCTTAGTGCTTTGGGGCTCAGTTCTAGGTGACAAGCTGCTGGTGGTCCCCCAGGATGGAAGCCACTGGCTTAGCATGAAGGAGATAGTGGAGCATCTCAGTGAACGAGGACATGACATTGTGGTGCTAGTGCCAGAAGTCAATTTGCTTTTGGGAGAATCCAAATACTACAGGAGGAAAACCTTCCC
>CACVCL010030249.1:0-52952 GCA_902729485.2 Mus minutoides
CACATTGTACTATGATCAATTGGGATACATACACAAACTGACTCCAGAAAACTTTGACGCTGGTTCAAAACTTTTAGGGCATGGAAATTCTGGCAGTATTTTTGGAAAGGTCAGTAACATGTGTTCAAACTGCCTTCTTTTGGGAACAGATGGCACATTCTATGTGAACATTAATGAGAGGGTGTTTTCTTTTGTTTGGTTGGTTAGTTGGTTGGTATTTTGTTGTTGTTGTTGTTGTTGTTGTTTTGGGCTTTTCAATTGTTTATTTGTTTGCTTGTATTTTGAGAGGGTATTTTCCATAATACACCCCTTTTAAGGTTTTTAAATTATATGTGTGTGCTTATAAGAACAGGTGTTTGTGCTAGGTGTGCTGAGTATACATTGAAGGTGAAGTTACAGGCAGTTACAAGCCACTTGGCAGGGTACCTGTGAACCAAACTCAGGTCCATTGCAAAGATCAAGGGTGTGCTCCTAACAGCTGAGCCATAAGTTTAGATCCATCAGGACAAACATTCTTTGGTAAAGGAAAATTTTATACACAACATTGAACACTTCCAAAATCTTCTCTAAGCCTCACAGGCACCCTCCAGTTATCATCATACAAGATTTCCTGGCAGAACAGCAAACCATCTAAAACTGATCTGTTACAAGCAACTCAGGTCCTAGTGGAGTTTATTTTCTACATTCCAAAGTTGACTTTGAAGAAATATAATTATTGACACCTTCCATTTTAAATAGTTCTGATCACAAGTTTATTCCTTGTTTAATTCTAACATAAAGCAGAGCTTTCCTGTCCTTCACAGATAATAATAGATACAAATGTTTAATGATAGTACTATATAATGTTATATTGAGAGAGGGAGAGAGATAGAGACAGAGACACAAATAGAGACAGAGGACTGAAGAAAATTATTACTGTCACATAGACATAAAAATGAACACTCATCAACTGAACAGCCAAGATTAAAATGTGTTTCATTTGTCTTAAAGAACATTTCGAGAAGGAAGGATCTCTTTCTAGGTCAGTCCAGGCCTCAATAGGTAATTCTGTGCCTAAGAGCATTTGACATTCTCTTAGAGGACCAGAATTTGGTACTTACCCACAGAGTGACTCACAACCATCTACAAGTATAGCCCCAGAATAATCAATACATATTTAAGACCTCTGAAAGCAGTAGGTACATATATCTTGTACGTATATGCACACTATGCTGGTTTGGTTCTGTCAATTTGACACAAACCTCTGGGAAGAGGAATGTCACTTGAGGAATTGCCTACATCAGACTGTCTTGGAGTCAGGTCTTTGAGGCATTTTCTTGATTAATGATCAATGTGGGCAGTCACATCTAGAAGCATCCTTACATAGCCTCTGCTCCATTTCCTGCCTCCAAGTTCTCAATAAAAATTATTTTCTTAATTTCCCCTCCTGGTGTAATAGATATAATCTGAAATAAATTATTTCCTCCCCTGAGTAGCTTATGGTCAGCACTAGAAAGTAAACAAGGACACATATTAGTTAGACAATCTATCCCTACACCAGGCTAGAGCTATAGAATGAGAAGAAAGTGCTCTAGCATCCTCGGAGATGCACACACAAAGTAAAGAGGAATTCCATGAGAAGGGGACGCCACCACATACCTGGAGTCTGGGCTCTGGATTCTGCAAATGTACAAAGCAGATGATGTGAGCAATCTGCTAGACATAACCAACAAAAGCAATCCTCAGAATTTCTCTAACAGCATTGTTGTGCAGAAAGTGGCTTAGTTCCCATCAGTGAAATTTGAAATTGTTTAGATGGAGAAACTATAGGGATTTCTATACTCTGGACAAGCCTGAAGAACTCTGACTCAACAATATTATTTTTTCCTCCACACAAATGATACGTGCATCCTCTCTGGAAAAAGTAACCACTAGCCTTTATTATGTGGTAGGCACTGCTGTGGACTCTTCATCTTATAAGAGCTATTTGTCCTCATTTCCTTATGAGGTATGTGAAGCACACAGAGAGTAAATACACAAATTATGTGACAGGTGAGGTACTGGAATCAGGCTTTCTACTAAGGCAACTGGTTCAGGGTCTCTCCTATTAGACACCTTATTTCCCTATCTCATTCCTGTCGAGTACGCAAAATTCAAAAACTGAGAAGAAAACGTGACAGAAATGTTTGTTGGAGTCCACATTTGATGGATATGGCTCCTAAAAGACTTTTGGTCCCAAACAAAACAGGTTGTACACTATTTATAACCCACACATACACTTGATATGCTAAGCAGCTGGTCCAACTCCAACAAACTTTTTGAAGCTGGTATTCATTTGTATTTTCACCCACTAAAAGTACCTCTGACTGTTCAGGTCAGCATAAAAGAATTAGATATCAGAAATCTAGGTAAACAGTGCCTTAAGAGACAGTCTGAATATTCTGTAAGTTCAAAGAATAGGATATACTGGCAAAGACCAAAGCCAGAAGTATCTAGGCACAGAACAGGAGACCCAGGAAGCAGAGTTCAAAGGGAAGAAACTTTATTGGACCTTCCATGATAAAACGCCATATTGAAACAAAATAGAGCTCCAATTACAACTAGTCATGACAAGATCTTCTGTGATCAGGATGGTGTCACCATAGACAACACAACTCGAAAATCTGCACCTCCAATCTCCTCACATATGACACTATACCCTTCTACAAAGGTACAGAAACTTCAAACTGGAGTTTATTTATCAAACTTCTTTTTTTTCTGCACTGCAGAAAACTGAGTTTTCTCATTCACACATGTAGATATTCAAAACTATCCAAAGAACATATGGGCATATTATTCTAATTAATAAGTAAAGCAGTATCATTTTAATATCAACGAGAAAAAAGCATGCTATTTGAATTGCATTATATTTGAATCATTAGACATTTATCAAACAATATTTCCTTTTCTCCAATTTCAGAAGCCTGATTTGGGATTTGATGCTATACTAGTTCCACAATATATCTCTCCCAAGGAAATGTATTTCTTTGCACACGTACCTCTGACTATGCCTAAAAACATACAGTGGCAAAAGAGATTTAAAAGTATCCACCTGAGGAAAACAATAGAGTTCAGGTAATTAATGATTGTAGTTAATTAAAAATGTAGCAAGGTTAACAACCTAGAAAAAGTATCATATCTCTACTGGTCTCCACTCCACAGCAATGCAATATGAATGAATAAAGCCTCAGCATAAGTCTTGAAGGGTACAAATAATATTCAGATATGTCTACTTGATGGCTGTACAGAAAGAGATGAGTTTATATTTTTATTTTATTTTATTTTATTATTTTGTTGTTGTTTTTGTTTTTGTTGTTGTTGTTTTTTGAGACAGGGTTTCTCTGTGTAGCCCTGGCTGTCCTGGAACTCACTCTGTAGAACAGGCTGGCCTAGAACTCAGAAATCCACCTGCCTCTGCCTCCCAAGTACTGGGATTAAAGGTGTGCGACACCACTGCTTGGCTTATTTTCTTGTAATTGATACAAAAGTAAAAGTTATGTCATTTCCTTTTGTATAGCAACCTTTAATTCTCTAAATTCTTTTAATAGTTCTGGTGCATTTTATACATGTTCCTTTATGCTTTCCTAGTAGAATTAGATTCAATTATAAATAAACAATCATATAATCTGCAAATAAATAACATTTCCTAGCATATTTTACCTTTTTCCTATTACATTTTGTAGGCCTAATAAAAAAACACCTTACATAGAATATATCTTCTTTGTTGCTCCTGGTTTTTAAAAGAATATTTTAAACATTTCACCATAACATGAACTCTTTTATAGTTTTTAACCCATTAAAATATAAAATATCTTTCTTGTTAAATGATTTGGTGATATGGTGGCTGGAAAGCGCCCCCCCCCCCAGGCATACACCTCTCCTCAGGCTGGGAAGTTGCCCAGATATCTAGAGCCTGAAACTGGTTCTGTCCCAGAAGCTGTGTTGCTTCTGCCTGTCCCAGAAGCTATGTGGCTTCTGCAGTCCGCACTCTCACCTCCGTGGGACCTGGGACCAAAGATGGCTCCCTCACAAGATCCAGCAGGCAAAGCCCTCCAGGGGGACACCTCTCCTCAGGCGGGGAAGGTGCCCGAATGTCTAGAGCCTGAAACTGGGTCTGTCTCAGAAGCTGTGTTGCTTAGCAGTCTGCTCAGTCACCGTTTGCAGATATATAGAGAGATAGATATATAGATATATATAGATATCTCAAGAAATTGGATTCCAGAAAACTAAATAACCCTATTTTTAAAATGGGGTAGAGAGCTAAACAAAGAATTTTCAAATGAGGAATACTGAATGGCTGAGAAGCACCTGAAAAAATGTTCAACTTCCTTAATCATCAGGGAAATGTAAATCAAAAGAACCCTGAGATTCCATCTCATACCAGTCAGAATGGTTAAGATCAAAAATTCAGGTGACAGCAGATGATGGCAAGGATGTGGAGAAAGAGGAACACTCCTCCATTGCTGGTGGGATTGCACGCTGGTACAACCACTCTGGAAATCAGTGATTAAGCATTTTTAAGTCATGAAAATATTTGGGGGGGGGGGTTCCAGACAGGGTTTCTCTGTATAGCCCTGGCTGTCCTGGAACTCACATTGTAGACCAGGCTGGCCTCGAACTCAGAAATCCGCCTGCCTCTGCCTCCCAAGTGCTGGGATTAAAGGAGTGCGCCACCAGAACGGCTGAAAATAATTTATAATAGTGAAATTCCTCTTAAATATACATGAAATCTTCGGAAGCTAAAATTAATATGCACTCAACCAATTTTTAAATTCTACTTGGAACATTAAACATGATAGAAGTAGAAAAAATTTCTTATGAAAGGAAATTGTGACAGATTCCTGATTAAACAGAAAATGTTTCATCTCCAAGGGAGAATATGCAATGTAACTGTCGCTTCATAGAACGAATTGGGTAGTGTTTCTCCTCTTTCTATTTTGTGGAATAGTTTGAAGAGTATTGGTATTAGTTCATTTTTTAAGGTCTCATAGAATTCTGCACAAAACCCGCCTGGTCCTGGGCTCTTTTTGGTTGGGAAACTTCTAATGAATGCTTCTATTTCTTTAGGGGTAATGGGAGTGGTAAATGGTTTATCTGGTCCTGACTTAACTTTGTTATTTGGTATCTGTCTACAAAAATGGGCATTTCATCTAGATTTTCCAGTTTTGTTGAATATAGGCTCTTATAGTAGGACCTGATGATTTTTTTGAATTTCCTTATTTTCCATTGTTATATCTCCCTTTCCATTTTGATTTTGTTAATTTAATTGGTTCTGTCTCTGTGCCCTCTGGCTAGCCTGGCTAAGGTTTTAACTATCTTGCTGCTTTTCTCAAAGAACTAGCTCCTGGTTTTGTTGATTCTTTGTATAGTTCTTTTTGTTTCTACTTGGTTGATTTCAGTTCTGAGTTTGATTATTTCCTGCCCTCTGCTCCTCTTTGGTGTATTTGCATCTTTGTGTTCTAGAGCTTTCAGGTATGTTGTTAAGCTGCTAGTGTATGCTCTCTCCAATTTCTTTTTGGAGGCACTCAGAGCTGAGTATTTATTTTATCAGTGCTTTCATGATGTCCCATAAGTTTTGGTATGTTGTGCCTTCATTTTCATTAAATTCTAAAGAGTTTTTAATTTCTTTATTTCTTCCTTGGCCAAGTTATCATTGAGTAGGGCATTTTTCTGCTTCCATGTATATGTGGGCTTTCTGTGGTATTTGTTGCTATTGAAGACCAGCCTTATTCCATGGTGCTATGATAGGATGCATGGGATTATTTCAATCTTCTTTTTTCTGTTGAGGCCTGTTTTGTGACCAATTAAATAATCAGTTTTGAAGAAGGTACCATGAGTTGCTGAGAAGAAGGGATATTCTTTTGCTTTAGGATGACATGTTCTATAAATATGTTACATCCATTTGGTTCATAACTTCTGCTAGTTTCACTGTGTCTCTGTTTCTATTATCTGTCTATTGGTGAGAGTAGAGTGTTGAAGTCTCCCCCTATTACTGTGTGGGGTGTGATATGTGCTTTGAGCTTTACTAAAGTTTCTTTTATGAATGTGGGTGGAAAGATATTGTATAAATTTGTTTTTGTTATGGAATATTTTGATTTCTCCATCTATGGTAATTGAGAGTTTTGCTGGGTATAGTATCCTGAGCTAGCATTTATGTTCTCTTAGGATCTGTATAACATCTTCCCAGGATCTTCTAGCTTTTCATAGTCTCTGGTGAGAAGTCTGGTGTAATTCTGACAAGTCTGCCTTTAAATGTTACTTGACCTTTTTTCCCTCACTACTTTTTATATTCTTTCTTTGTTTGTGCATTTGGTGTTTTGACTATTATGTGACAGGAGGAATTTCTTCTCTGGTTCAATCTATTTGGAGTTCTGTAGGCCTCTTGTATGTTCATAGGCATGTCTTTCTTTAGGTTAGGGAAGTTTTCTTCTATAATTTTGTTTTAGATATTTACTGGCCCTTTAAATTGGGAATCTTTTCTCTCTTCTATACCTATTATCCTTAAGTTTGGTGTTCTCATTGTGTCCTGAATTTCCTGGATGTTTTGGGTTAGGTGTTTTTTGCATTTTTGCATTTTCTTTGACTGTTGTGTCAATGTTTTCTATGATATCTTCTGCCCCTGAGATTCTTTCTTCTATCTCTTGTATTCTCTTGGTGATACTTAGATCTATGGCTCCCTATCTCTTTCCTAGGTTCTATTTCCAGGATTGCCTCCCTTTATAATTTCTTTATTATTTCTATTTTCATGTTTATATCCTGGATGGTTTTGTTCAATTCCTTCACTGGTTTGGTTGTGTTTTCCTATAATTCTTTAAGGGATTTTTGTGTTTCCTCTTTAAGGGCTTCTAGCTGTTTCCCTATGTTTTCCTTAATTTCTTTTTTTTTTCCTTTTTTTTCCTTTTTTTTTTCCTTAATTTCTTAAGAGAGTTATTTATGTCTTTCTTAAGGTACCCTATTATCATCATCATTTGTAATTTTTGAAGCTGAGACTTGCTTTTCTGGTGTGTTGGGGTTTTCAGGGCTCACTGTGGTAGGAGAACTGCTTTCTGATTATGCCAAGTAGCCTTGGTTTCTGTTGCTTATGTTCTTGCCCTTGCCCTTGCCTCTTGCCATTTGGTTATCTCTGGTGGTAGCTGATCTTGCTGTCTCTGATTTATGGCTTGTCCATTCTGGAAGCTGGTTTGTCAGTACTCCTGGGAGAACTGCTCTATCCTGGTGGTTTTGGGGTATGGAACACTGTGCCACAGCATCAGCTTTGGGGACAGACTCCTATTGTCTTCTATTGACTTGATAATTATTTATTGATGTATAGTATTCCATGTCTGGTTAGACTACATTTTAAACTATTTACCCATATTTATTTTTATTATTTTATGTGTTGATATGTATTATTTTATGTATTCATTCAGTGCCCATAGAGGCTAGAAAAGAGCATTGGATCCCCCATAAGTGGAGTTACTTGTGTTTGTGAGCTGCTCTGTTGGGGGCCATACCAGGTACTCTAGATGAGTACACAGTGCTGTTAAATACTGAGTATCTCCCCAGCCCCAACCTATTCACCAAATAAAAGACATTCCAGCTGCTCCCAGTGAACAAAGTGCTATTGGTATCTACCTGCAGGTTTTGGTATAGACTGTCCTTTCCGTTCATTTAGGTAAATACCTAGAAATGTTGCATAAATGGATTTTTGAGATTAAATAAACTGCCTAACTTGCCAGACCTTTATACATTGCCACCAGCAATAAATTAGAATTTCTGTCATATCTGGCCAGCATTTGGCATGGTTAGTGTTAGGGTTTTGTTATTTTGTCACTTTCTGTTATTCCTCACTTCCCATTCCCTGATGATGAAAGACTGTATTGCCTTTACTGTATTTACTTGCCATCTACTTGCATGTGTGTGTGTGTGCATGAGCACACGCATGTGCCTCACTTTCTCTTTTTCTTTCTGTCTTTCTAGCTCTTGTTTTTGCTCTCTCTCTCTGTGTATGCACATGCATACACGTGTGTGCATCTCCGCAGTCCAGAGATTCCAAACCCTCCCTATCTTACCTCACACTTCTTTGCTTGCTCCTTCTTCTTTCTCCCCATCCCCTCCTTTCATGGCCAACATTAGTCTGCACTCTTCCACATGCCCTTGGCTATTCTCTTTATCTTATCTACAATGAACTTTCCACTCCATCAGACCTATGAGCAGTTATTTCCTCCTTTTCTTTTCTTTTCTTTTCTTTCTTTCATTCATTTAAAATTTTTTTCACTCAAAGGTGAAGTGATGAAATGCTTCATATGAAACTTTTCTTAATTTATATTCATATTAATATCGAATGCACATCTATTTCCATTCAAGTATCATCTCTTCTGAAAGCTGACATTTAAAAATATTTGTAGGGTAGAGATTTAGCATTTGTCTAAAATTCATGAAGTCCTACGTTTGATTCCCAGCACTAAATGATGATAGATAGATTATATAAATAGACAAATGTATAGATAACTTTTGCTCACTTGCAGTGTGAAAAATTATGTTGTATATGCCATTTTGCCAACAACTAAAAAGTTTGAACAACTGATGGACAAATAGTCATTTGTTAGCTGGTATATTGCTATTATCCATCCTAACAGTGGTATATTTTATTTTTAAATTACACATTATTGTGCCTGCTCTTTTAAGCCACTTGTATATCCATTCTTTTTATGTTTGTTGATTTGTTTTTAGTAAAACTGGATTTGCTTATATCAGAAACGTATATATACATAAAACTGAGCCTGTGGGATTTCAGACATCTATTCACACAGAAGTAATAGTCCCTTTTGGGATGGAGACCTCAAAGGAAAGCCCTTGTTTACTTAGCGATCTTGAAATTACATATTCTGGAAAGTTATACTACACAATTAAGGTTCTATCAAATAGTAAGTATAATAATATAACCTATCTCTGTTGGCTTCAAAACTTAAAAGTTACATTTTGAGAAAATTATGTGTTTCTTTTTAATGTAATAGTTTTAATATAACTGTGTATGTGAATTGTATGTGTATGCATATGTATAAGTGTATGTATGTGTATGTAGTATGTGCTTATAGATGTGTCTGTGTATATGTGTATATGTATATCTGTATATATGTGTTTATGCATGTGTTTTGTGGCTATGTGTGTATGTGTGCTTGTGTGTATTTATGTGTGATGATATATGTGGATATATGTGTCCGTATGTTTGTGAATGTGTGGGTACATGTACGTGTATGTGTGTTTGTATATGTATGTTTGTGTGTGTATGTGTATATGTATGTATGAGTGTAAGAATATGCAGATGTGTGTGTGTGTGTGTGTGTGTTTTCCTGGAAGATTAAACCTAAATTTTGTATATATTAGACAAATACTCTACCATTTCAATACTATCCTTATTACCAAATTCTAGTCCAACTGGAGATCAACCGAAGATTACAGATACTTAAGTTACAGGATCAGTTATTCATAATGTAACAGAATATACTTACAACTTCATTAATATATTTTCAATTAGTAATGTTTGTTATTTATTACAGTGAGATTTATTTTATTTTGAACAGTGCTAAGAAGAAGTAAGAGAAATGGGATATTTTTGCCAATGAAAAATACAGTTGAATGAAATATTTTAAAACTCTTTATAAATAGAGGTCAGGAATGATGATGCAATACCTTTAATCCTAGCATATAGAAGTTAAAGGCTGAGGCAGGGATATCTTTGTAAGGGCAATCTAGTATAGATATCCAGTTCCAAGCTAGCCAAGGATGTAGGGTGAGACTTGTCAGGAGCCAACGCAGGTGATCTTCCTGAGATGACTTCACCTTAGATTAAAATCTATGATAGAATTTTGGAAGGCAAGGCCCAGAAGAAAGTCATTTTAGGAAAGATTCCTGACATTTATTATGCTTTTTCTGGTATTATCACATATATAATAATCACTAGGTATTAGCCTGCACTTTTGAGCAGATTTCTGCAAAGCAATGAAGATGTACTGAATTGTAGTGATGCTATATAGACAAATAGATGGTGTCTTAATTCTTATTGATGATCCTATAAAAATTCCTAAAATTATATCAGTATTTACTGGGTTCTATTATAGTGGGGCTGCTTATTAGATCCTTTTATGAGAGTCAAGACTGTAATGAGAACCCTGACAGTCTCCCATGTGTCACCAGTTAATTGCCTCTTAAATATTAAGCAGACATTCTACTACTCAGAGCACATTCCAAGATATTGTAAGACCATTAATCAAAAGTCATAAAAAGGGAGCTAACAATTAATTATAGGTGATAGAACAGAAGATAAAATATTGACTATGTTTATCTACCATGCAAAACTTCACTAATAACTTAGTTATGGTGTTTGACTCTTCATGAACCTCTGGAGCTATGAGAGGTGATAAATGCTTAGCCAGATAATTACTCCTAATGGACATGCATGTAAATATTCTTTGTTGATAACTTATTATTTAATTTATGATTTTAATTTATGTGTAAACTTGTGATGAACTTTTTTTTACCATGTAATGATGTATTCTGTAATCCCCTAGGCCAGGGATTTCAACCTTCAGAATTAGCAAGAATGTTTTTAGGACATTTTAAAAGTTATCATCATCATTCAGTACAGAGAGCTGGAACATCTGGAGACCCTCAGTCTTTAAAGCCACAACAGAGTTCTACTTTGTGTCTCCTTTAAACCCACTCCAAGCCTGAAGGCTCCTAGTAACTCGTGTCATTTTTTTTTCAAAAATTATTGAAAAATTTCCCTACATAATAAAAATAAATTTGAACTGGGCAGTGGTAGCATATGTCTTTACTCACAGCATTTGTGAGCCAGAAGGAGGCAGACCCCTATGAGTTTGATGTGATCCTGGTCTACAAAGTGAGTTACAGAACAAACAGGGCTACACAGAGAAACCCTGTCTTGAAAAACAAAACAAACAAAAGGTATTTGAATCTCTATTGTTTTGTTTCTAATTATTAGTGATAGATATACAACTTAGCTTTGAGCCTAAATAGGTGGCTCAATAATAAAAAAATATTTACTGCATTTGTGGAAGACCCAAGTTCAGTTTTCAGCACCAATCCCAGGTACTCAGAACAGCCTGGAACACCAACTCCAGGGGATAAAATGCTTCTGTTCTCTGAGGGCACCTATATTCAAATACACAAACACCCATAACTATACATAATTAGTTTTGTTAATTTAATGAAGAATTTCGGTTTTACTCTGAGTAACATAAGAAGGTTTTAAAGTAGTTTGCTAGAAAATGACCTGCTGTGACTGTTTGAATAAGATCACTTCGTCTTCTGTGAGTGGGCAGCTAATATAGACAAACCATAGAGGAAAGCAGAGAAACCACATGAAGGCAAGTCAGTAGATGGGGGACCATATTAAATTTTAGGTTCCTGTGACTTATGCAATTCCTAAACTGGAGCCAAGCATGCTCCAGTACAAAAAGAGGGAGGTAAAAAGAGAGAAAGAATGAATAAAACTGAATGTCACTAGGTGGTTCACCTCTGAGCCCTACCACTTGGGACTCAGAGACAAGAGAGCCATGAATTCAGGGTGAGTCTCAGCTACACAATAAGAAGCTGTCTTGTTTGTTTCCATTGAAAAAACATGTAATGCATATTTTCTTCCTCTTCCAAAATTCTTTCCAGATCCTACCTACAACTCTATTATCCCAACTCTCTCATTTAATCTCTCTCTCTCTCTCTCTCTCTCTCTCTCTCTCTCTCTCTCTCTCTCTTTATTTTACATTCCAATAGGAACCACCCTCTTAAATCCTCAACACCCCTCCCCTCCCAAGCACCTCATTTCTCTGTAGGACTAAGCGCATGCTCTCCCACTGAGGCCAGACAAGGCAGCCCAGGTGAGGGATCAGGATCCACAGGGAAGCAACAGATTCATGGTCAGCCCCTGCTCCAGCTGTTGGTGAATCCACATGAAGACCAAGCTGCACATCTTTCACATATAGGGGGGTTGGTGGGATAGGTCCAGCCCATGCTCATTCTTTGGTTGGTGGCTCAGACTCTGAGAACCCCCAAAGGTCCAAGTTAGTTGACACTGTTGGTCTTCCTGTGAGCTGGATATAAAATTAATTCAAGCAAATCAGTGGCCTTTCTCTACACAAAGGATAAACAGGATGAGAACGAAATTAGAGAAACAACACCCTTCACAATAATCACAAATATAAAATACCTTGGTATGAGTCTAACTAAGGAAGTGAAAGATCTATATGATATGAACTTCAAGTCTCTGAAGAAAGAACTCAAAGAAGATCTCAGAAGATGGAAAGATCTCCCACGTTCATAGATTGGCAGGATTAATATAGTCAAAATGGTCATTTTGCCAAAAGCAATCTACAAATTCAATGCAATCCACATTAAAATTCCAACTCAATTCTTCACAGAGTTAGAAAGGGCAATTTGCAAATTCGTCTGGAATAACAAAAAGCCTAAGATACCAAAAACTATTTGGTGTGCTGTTAAGTTGAGAGTGTAGGATTTCTCCAATTTCTTTACCAGGGCACTTTGTGCTATGAATTTTCCTATTACCACTGCTTTCATTGTGTCCCATAAGTTTGAGTATGATGTGCTCTCATTTTCATTGAATTCCAGGATGTCTTTAACTTCATTGTTTATTTCTCCCCTGACCATGTTGTCATTGAGTAGATAATTGTTCAGCTTCCATGGGTTTGTGGGATATTTGTTGTTTTTGGTCATTATTGAATACCAGTCTTAGGCCAAGATGATCTGAAAGGATGCATGAGATTATTACAATATTTTTGTATTGGTTGAGGCTTCTTCTGTGACTAGTTATATGGTCAATTTTGGATAGGTGCTGAGAAGAAGGTGTAATCTTTTGTTTTAGGGTGACATGTTCTGCAGATATCTGTTAAATCCATTTGGTTCATAACCTCCATTAGTTTTACTCTGTCTCTGTTTATTTTTTTTCAATGACCTGTCCATTACTGAGAGTGGGGTGTTGAAATCTCCCACTATTTTTGTGTGGACTTCAATGTGTGATTTGAACTTTAGTAAAGTTTCTTTTATGAAAGTGGGTGCCCTTGCATTTGGTGCATAGATGTTCAGAATTGAGACTTTCTTTTGGTGAATTTTTCTTTTGATGACTATGAAGTGTCCTTTCTCATCTTGATTGATAACTTTTGGTTGAAAATCCATTTTATTTGATATTTCTATGACAACTCCAGCTTGTTTCTTGGGACAATTTTCTTGGAAGACTATTTTTCAGCCTTTTATTCTAAGGTAGTATTTGTCTTTGTAATTGAAGTGTGTTTCTTGTATGCAGCAAAATGCTGAATCCTGTTTGCATATCCACTTTGTTTGCTTATGTCTTTTTATTGGTGAGTTGAGTCCATTAATTTTGAGGGATATTAAAGACAGATGATTGCTAGTTCTTGTTATGATTGTTTTTGTAGGTGATATTATGTGCATGCGATTTTCTCCTTTTGGTTTTGTTGTGAGATGATTACTATCTTGTTTTTTCTTTGGTGTGGGTATCTTTCTTGTGTTGGTGTTTTCCTTCTAGAATCCTCTATAGGGCTGGATTGTGTTTGGATTTGGTATTGTCCTGAAATATTTTGTTTTCTCCATCTATGTTGATTGATAATTTTGCTTGGTATAGTAGCCTGGGCTGGTACTTTTGACCTACGTCTAGGTTCTTCTGTCTTCTAGTGTCTGTGTTGAGAAGTCTGGTGTAATTCTTAAAGTTTTGCTTTTATACATTACTTGGCCTTTACCCTTGCAACTTTTAATATTCTCTCTTTATTCTGTATATTTAGTATTTTGATCATTATGTGATGAATTTTCTTTTCTGGTCCAATTTCTTTGGTTTTCTATAGGCTTCTTATACATTTATGGCAATATCTTTAGGTTGGGGAAGTTTTTTCCTATGATTTTATTGAAGATGTCTTTGGGTCTTTTGAGCTGGGTATCTTTGCTCTCCTCTATTCTTAGATTTGGTATTTTCATTGTGTCCTGGATTTCCTGTATGTTTGAAGTTAGGAGTTTTTTATCTTTTAATTTTTCTTTGTCAGTTGTGTCAATATCTTTCTTCTAAGGTATCTTCTACACCTGAGATTCTCTCTTCTATCTCTTGTATTCTGTTGGTAATCCTTACATCTGTAATTCCTGACATCTTTCCTAGGTTTTCCATTTCAAGAGTTGCCTCCATTTTTATTTTCTTTATTGTTATACTTCCACCTTTAGGTCTTGGGCCACTTTGTTCAATTCCTTCATCATTTGTGCTTTCCTATATTTCTTTAAGGAATTTATTTGTTTCCTCTTTAAGTGTGTCTACCTATTTACCCGTGTTTTCCTGTGTTTCTTTCAGTGAGTTATTTTTATTCTCCTTAAAGAGCTCTATTATCTCTATGAAATAGAATCTTTGATCCTGATTTTCAGGTGTGTTGGTATGTCCAGGGCTTGCCATGTGGGAGAACTGGGTTCTGATGAGGCCAAAGTATACTGTTGCTTATGGTCTTGTGCTTGCCTCTCCCCATCTGGTGTTTGCTAGTCTGGGTGTCTCTGTCTGGAGTCTGCTTCTTCTGGCCCTGGGTTCCTTCAGGTCTCCTAGTAGGCCTGCGACACTGACATCCTGTGGGGTCTTCCAACTGTAGGGTCTTCAGAGGGGCATGTATGCTGGTGACTTGTTGATCTGGCTGCAGTGGCTCTTCTGTGAGGCTTCAGACAGTGGGGTCTTCATAAGGGCAGAGAAGTTGCTGATCTGTTCCCCTGGCTGCAGCAGATCTTCTGGGAGACCTTCAGACTACTGTTGGGTCTTCAGAGGAGTAGCCAAACTGTTGCCCTGTGTGCAGCTATTCTCCACGGAGGTCTTCAGACTATGGGCTATGTTGCCCTGTGTGCAGCAGAACTCCGGGGAGGTTTTCAGATTGTTGGGTCAGTTGCCCTGCATGCAGCATAGCCCCTGGGATGCTTTCAGGCTGTGGTGTCTTCAGGGGAGCAGTGAAATGGGTGATATGCCCTGGCAGAAGGTGCTAGCCAGAAGGCTAAATTTTGGATTTTAATTTGAACTTTATCCCTCTCTATTTCTCTCTCTCTCTCTCTCCCTCCCTCCCTCAAATTTCTCTTATTACAAGGCAAGGTGAGCCTCAGAATCATATTTCTCTATCTTCTTCTTTTTTTTTTTTAATGTGATAAGATTCATGGTATGATTTTAATTTGAAGTCTGGGGCTGTAAAGGTAGCTCAGCAGTTAAAAGCATTTGATGCTCTTATAGAGGATCCAGGTTTGATTCCCAGCCCTCACATGGTAGTTCACAACTGTAAGATCATGAAAGGCAGCCTGGTTCCTGGTTGAGCTAAGTTTAGAAATGCCAGTGACCCTAAAATGATGGCAAGCATTTTGCCTGTTTCCCAGACACTAGACTCCTGACATGAGGCCCCAGGCCTCCATAGATTTGTGCCCATCAGTCACATAAGGGCAACACCCACAGGTAGAGCACATGACCACAGGTCATGTAGGCTCAAGCCAGATCTCCATTTTAATGAGGTTCATAAAGACCTGAAAGGCTTAGCCAATTAAGCTCTCCTTCCCAGACATCATTCCTCCCTGCAAAAGGTATTTAATCTCAGGTCCACCCTGAGAAATATTTGACTCATCTACTTTTGGACATGACAATAAGTGCCTTAAAACCATGGACTGTCTCTTTTCACCAGGATCCACTGTGGGGAGCCATAGAGAAGGCCTCCACCTATAGAGCCCCCTCTAATCTCCCATACAAGGTCTCTCTGTGCTCCCAGCTATGACCACCAAGCCAAGCCAGCTGACACCAACAAGCCAAGGACTCCTGCCCACTCCATCAAGCCAGAGCTCCCCTCTCTCCCCCCTTGGCCCCGGGCTAGCTCCAGCCCATGAGCCCCCACACAGTTTTCAGCTCCTCTGTGGCTCCCCATGGTGCCTGGGTGTCCAAGAGCCTGAGATCCAGATAGCCCTGGCCTTCCTGCAGGCCCAGGGACCCCCCAAGCCAGCTCTGGCTGCCCTCCAGGAATCATAGACCGAGCTTCTCCACCCCCAGATCGGTGTCCTGCAGCTTTCCATAGCCCCTCACCCATCCAGCAATGGGGAGGGGTAAGTGCAGTGCAAGCTCTGTGGCAGAACAGACACAGGACCTCTCTAACCCTACATACAGCCATTTGTATCTCTAGTCTCAGGGATTGTGAAGTTATTTTCTTTCTCTGCCAGCACCACTATGTTTGTGGTACATACATACAATGAAAACAAAAATAAACATAATACATCTAATGCTTATCTTTTAAATAGGAAGTGTAAGTATTTATTCACAAAGAACAAAAAAAGAACAAGAAGGAAGATAGGAGAGATAGGTAAAGAAGGCAGGGGAAAGGCGAGAAGGTAGATTCTTCTGTTTGTGTGGTTTTTTTTTTTTCTGCAAAATTTTGTCTTGGTTTATGTCTTTTAGCTAATGGGTATGCCTGTTTTGCTTTCATATATGTATGTGGACTGTCCATGCCTGCAGAAGACAGAGGATTTCAAAGACCAGCACTGGGTCCTCTGGAAGAGCAGCAAATGCTCTTAACCACTGACCTATCCAGAGCCTAAATGGGTCAGGCTAATAACTAGCAGGTGGTCTTCCTGAGATCGCCTGCTTCAGATTATTATATAATCTGTGACAGGTTTGCCCTTACTTAGCAAGGCTGTAAGGAATTCATTTAACAAAGATTCCTGCTATTAATATGCTTTTCCTGTTATTATTAAACATATATTACAATCACTAAGAAATAGCACACCCCTTTGGAGCAGGTTTCTGAAGCTTTATGAAGATATACTGTCTTGTAGTGATGCTATATGGACAAATAGATGACTTCTTTGGTCTTAATGATGGTCCTATAAGAATTCCTAAAGTTATATCAGTGATTTTATAAGCTCTTTTATAGTGGGACTGATTATTAGATCCTTTTCTGATAGTCAAAACTGCAATGAGAACTCTGTCAGTGTCACCAGTTAATTGCTCTTAGACAGTAACCAGACTTTCTCCTACTCAGAGCACATTCCAAGAGGTTGTAAAACAATTAACCAAAGGTCATAAAAAGGAAACTAATGATTTATTATAGGTGCTAGGGCAGAAGATAAAATATTGACTGGGCTTATCTATACAAAACTTCACTAATAGCTTAGTTATGGTTTTAAATCTTCACTAAACCTGTAGAGCTGTGACAGGTGTTGGATGTTTAGCCAGATAATTATTCCTAATGGATGTGCATGGAAATATTCTCTGTTGTAAAATTCTACTTCAATTTATGATTTGATTTTTTTGTGTGTGAGCTTTTTACATGTGATCATGTATTCTGAAAGATGTTTAAATGTTGAGGACAAAGAGAAAAGTCAGAAGTGAGCTGAGAACTGTGCTGAGAGAGGAACTGAGCTGAGAAGTTTTTAGACAGAACACTTTTTAGACAGAACTGAACTCAAGAAGAACTTATAAGTATAAGCACAGCATTAGGAGAAAAAGCATTAAGAGTTAGAGCATTATTTTGACTTCAGACCAGGAGAAGAGAGCAATATTAGAAGGAGAATGCAGAGTGGACTAACTTAGAAATTATAGGTTAAAAAAAAAAAAACAAACTAAGAAGCAATGTGTATAATGAAAGGGAAAGAGGAAAAAAGAAGCTGCAGAGAACAGCAGGATCAGGCAGGCTTCCCCTTACCATGGGACAGAACAGGACTTTCTTAATAACAATGCAGGCTTAGTCTTATTAAAAGGAACAAAGCTTTTCTTCTTACAAGCTTAGGTTTAATTCATTTCACATTAAAAGGGTAGAAGCTTTTTTTTTTTTCACTATGCAATAAAGATTGGAATTTATTTTTCATCCAGAATGAGTGAGTTCTTTCTGCACTGGTGCGTGGTCTTTGCTCCATATGTGTATGTAAATATGGATGTGTGTGTAAGTATGTAATTGTGAGAATGTATGCATGTGTGTGTGTGAGTATGTAATTGTGAGGATGCATGCAATTTGGATCCAACTGGTTTTAATGGAAATGTATAAATGAACATGTGTGAATCTGTATATGAACTTATGTGAGTTTATGCATATTTGCTTATGTAAAAGCTTTTCCTTCTGCGGATGTTATAACACTCCTGGTTCAGTATAAGTTTATTGCTCCAAACTTTCCACTAGCCCAACAAGCAAGAGGTGTCAGGACAAAAGGGAAAAAGCTCCAGGGATTAATCTTTTACTCAATTTCCTACTGTTTTAGGATGAGATTCTAAGTGCCAGAGACTGTAGTTTCTGGCCTCAGAGGAACAGAGAAGGCAGGTCAGTTACAGTAGAATAGTAATGTAGGCTTAGATAAGCAAACTTTTTATTATACATCAAGCCTAAATATTTCTTAAGACCAAGTCTTTCCCTCTGCTGTCCCACTTTCCCTTCTGCTGCCTCAAGAAGAACCAACAAGCAAGAAGATCCTCCACTGGGGCTGGTCCAGTACTGACCCATTGCTCCAGCCTTTCTGCTGAGAAGTTTATACAATGATTGTAAAGTAAACATTGAAAGATAGCTTTGCATATGATAAATTCCTAATGAACTTTCTATAAAATACTGTAATTTAGTTGTAACTGAAGTTTGGAAAATGTTCTGAGGCTATGATCATTATTTTAAACATCCATGAAACATTTGTTAATTATGATCACACTTGCTTAATGAACATTAACTGTTCTCTTCTATATGATATCTTCTCTATATTATCTTCAGATTCCCTGCATGAGCTTAAATCTACAGATGTAGAAAAGGCTGTGTTAGTACCTGGCTATAGCAGCTTCCTGATCATGAACATTACAGATAAATGGACTGCTTCTGCCTTGGCTACTATGCCTCAAACAATAAAATCAAAACTGAAGTTTGTAACAGGTTCTTGGTTCTTATACAATTTTGGCACAGCTGGAGGACGGAAATGGAGCATAAGTTCAAAACAATGTGATTATTGGATTCAACAAAATAGTCTTGATTTTATGTCCCTTAATCTTGTGAAGTATATTGATGTGGGAAACAAAATAGATTTTCAATTTAAGATTATTCCAAAAGGTAAGCTTGCTTTTATTGAAAGAAAAACTTGTTTCTTTTCTTAAGTATGAAACGCACTCTTTGATAATCAATGTGGCTCCCTGATTGCTAGGATTCTACTACTAACAGATGTTGTTCTGATTATGGTTATATTCTAAGCTCTATACTAAATGTTTTATAGTCATTTTTAATGTTTATAGTCACCCTAAAATCTAGACAATATTTCTTTTAATTTTTTAAAAATAAGTCAGGCAAATAGTAGCACATGCCATTGCTGTGAGTTCCAACTCAGCCTGGTTTACAAAGTGAGTTACAGGACAGCCAGGGTGGTTACACAGGAAAACCCTGTTTCAAAAAATCAAAGGGAAAAAAAATGCAGAAATGAAGGTAAATTCATAGTCAACACTTCAGTCATATTTTAGCATAGATTTTTGTTGTTGTTGTTGTTGTTGTCCTTCTAAAAGAAAGCTTTTTTTCCTTTTGTTTTATTTGATATTTTTTTTATTTACATTTCAAATGTTATCCCCTTTCCTGGTTTGCCCTCCAAAAAACACCCTTCCCCTATCTCCTCCCCACTCCCCCTGCTCACCAACCCACCCATTCCCTCTTCCTAGCCCTGGCATTACCCCACACTGGGACATAAGGGCCTCTCCTCCCTTTGATATCAAACTAGGCCATCCTCTGCTGTATATGCAGAAGGAACCATGAGTCCCACCATGTGTGCTCTTTGGTTGGTGGTTTAGTCCCTGGGAGCTCTGGGAATACTGGTTAGTTCATATTGTTGTTCCTCCTACGGGGCTGCAAACCCCTCCAGTTCCTTGGGTCCTTTCTCTAGCTCCTTCATTGGGGGATCCTATGCTCAGTCCAATGGATGGCTAAAAGAAAGCTTTAATTTCTTTGCTACAGCATTATTTGACTTGGGTATTGTTTAAGAATATGTTTATTTTTATTTTGTGTCTATGCGCATTTTGGCTGCATGTGTCTGTACCATGTTTCTCCAATGGTGACCATAAGAGGGTTTCAGATCTCCTGGAACTCAATGACACATGTTGTAAGCTACCATGTGAGTGTTGAGAATCAAACCAAGTTCCTCTACAAAAATTTCAAGTTCCCTTAACCACTGAGCAATCAATCTTTCCAGGTATTTAATTCAAGCCAAAATTTTTTACACAAAATATTATACTATATCTTGCTGCAGACCCTTTAGATCCCCTGTCTGTGTGGAACGGGTTCTCTGGAGCAAGTGGGCGAAGGAGTTCAAAGATATTGAGTGACAAACAGAGACCACACTAGAGGGTGTGTAGAATCTGAATGTAATTTGTCAAATTGGGCATCAGACTTTTTATACAGAAGAAAATAGGGGAGTTAGATAACACATCAGCAAGGTACAATGAGATCACCAGATGCTTAATGACTCTTACACAAAACAGAGGAAATGTAAACACAAAGACTGGCAGGAACTGGGCAATAAAACAACTGAGACAAAGTCAGCTCTATCTAAGGTCAGCTATATTCTTAGTTCCAGGTGTGAGGTCTTTACACTCCCAGGGCAAGGGCATTCACAACCAAGTCATGGTTCTAATTAAGGAGTTCCATTCTACCTAACCTTCTCATGAATAATGCAATACTCTAAAACCACAGCCTGATCTACTTCCTAAACCATTGTAAATTCCTGTATATGGGAGCAACTTGGCTTTTATTCTAAGTGAATAGTGTGGGGGGACTTCCTACTAATAAGTAATGTAGTCTGCCATACCTGGCTATAGTGAAGATTCCTGTCTCAGTGGGAAATTCTCTTTCAAGGTAAACCCATCTAAACACATCTATTGTCCCTAGTAAACATTCTGCAGACTAGCCCTGAGCTACTCCGCTCTGTTCTTTGTAATGCCTAATTAGTTTCCCTGTCTATAAATACCTACTAAATTCAAGGATTTTCTAGGACATTGGAACACTGGTGGAAGGCTTAGCTAGGTCAGAATTCAATTTTAAAGGCACTTATAATAAAGTAATACTACTAAAGGAGAGCACGTGGATCCATACACCAGACTAACTTGGGGATAGACAGATTGTGAGAATGTCTTCCCAGGAGAATGAGTTTCTTTTGAAATTCTGTGTCTCATGAGGGCTTTTAGGCTTTTCAACCTGTCAAGCCCTACACTGGGATGTGCGTAACAATACCTTATAATTTCACATAATTATTTAAAACCTGTGAAGGTACATTGGCAAGATGGCTCAGCAAGTTAGGACACTTTCCACCAAGACTGCCACCTGAGAACCATGATCAACATACTGGAAGAAGAGAATTAAGAACCAAGTCCCACAAGTAGTCCTCTGACGTTCCCAAGAGCACCATCTCATGCACACACCTGCATTAACATGCAGACACAAACATTCTCTCTCTCTCTCTCTCTCTCTCTCTCTCTCTCTCTCTCACACACACACACACACACACACACACACACCACTCACCCATGTACAGCAACACCCATGCACATGCATTGTTAAGTAAACAAATACTTTTAAAAAATAAATGAAACTACAACAATAATAAAATACATGTGAGATCTGAGGGTTAATGAGAAGACTCAATGAATATAAGTACTTGCCATGCAACTCAGACAACTCAAGCTTGACCTCTAGATCACACAGATGAAACAGAGAATTAACTCCCAAAAATGATTCTCTGGCCTGCACATGCCCACCATGACATTCATATATGCACACTTAAATACACATACATCATATACCCGCAACAATAATGAATTAGTAAATAATAATAAGAACTTTTAAGAATTTTAAGTAGGTGAAACCAAAACTTCCAAATCTAAAGTTTCTCTAAAGTAATAGGATGTAATGAGCCATTAGAGATATTAGCTAGGAAAAAACTGGGTCCTGGGACAACTACAGGCAGCATGGTAATTGAAAAGAGGAAGGCATAGATCGTGTACATTAGAAGGCATACATTGTAGATGAGAGCAGTGGGAGAACTCACAGCAGGGCTGTGTCAACCTGGATGAATCATCAATAAGAAGTACTTGTTGCTTGAGGTTGCCAGATTTCTTCACAGGTTGGAGATAATAGGACAGAAAATGTACACATAGACAAGACAGTAGTGCTGCTAGTAACCATTATGATTTAACTTAAGGTGTGTGTGTGTATGTCTGTACACACACACAGAGACACATACACAAATTGTCAGTAACACTAACGTTCAGCAGTCAAGTCTTAGGGGATAGGAATCAGGTTTAGTGTGTATCCTGTAGAAGGAAGGGCTAGTTCCTTAAAGCTCTGTCATCCCAAGCTTAGAGTTTGTGGTGGTTCCTGATGTCAGCTTGACAAATAGGAATCACCAGGGGGAAAGGCCTCTGAGCACACTTGTGAAGGATATGTGTATGCATTCATACACTCTTCTCTGCTTCTTGGCTGTGGATGAAATGCCCAACTGCTTCAA
Organism: Mus minutoides; assembly: GCA_902729485.2. Taxonomy (NCBI): domain Eukaryota; kingdom Metazoa; phylum Chordata; class Mammalia; order Rodentia; family Muridae; genus Mus; species Mus minutoides. The sequence continues at coordinate 22,534 of CACVCL010030249.1, forward strand.
CCTGGCTTCCCCACTAGAATAGACTGTACCTTGAACTGTGAGCTAAAATAAACTCTTCTTTCCATACATTGCTTTTGTCAGGGTATTTTGTCATAGCAACAATGAGAGAAATAAGACAGGTCAAAAGAGTCTTTGTGGGCAGAGGAGTAAGTGTGGCTGTAGGCTTGACACAGTAACTAAGTGTCTATGCCTTCTCTAGAACATTATGGTGGATTTTACCTCATACTACTTTACTAAAAAGGGCTAGAAGTCTAAATATGCCAAAGTTGAAATGAGTACTGAAGCAAAGCAGAAGAGAGGCATACAGTCAATATGGAACATAGGGAAGAGAAACAGATAAAGAGGCCTAAGTCTATCTTTAGTGTACTGACATGTTTTAGTTTTCAATAGAGGATGAGTTGTAGCAGGAGAAGCAATCAAGCAATTTCAGTCTAGGTGTGGTCTAGTTGCTCATTCTCATTCAGTGCTGGAACTTCATGTTGGTTCAAAGTTTTCACTGCTCCCAAAGCCGGAAGAGACAAACCAGGTGCTCTGGGATGATTGCTCCTGCTTGTGTGCACAGCTCGTATTATTCCTACTTCAGGTGTAGGGCAATGACTGGGAATGGATTTCTGACTAGCATGAGGAAAGAGTGAAAGAAAATGCTTCAATTCCTCTTAATTTGCACCTCCATTTTTGAAAGGGCCTGAGATAGGTTGGGTACTTTGGGCTTTCAGGTCTCCTGCTCTGGCGACTCAGTGAAAGGCTCTTGCAAAGTCAGTTGCCAACCCAGACAAATTGGTAGGTGCCCCACTGAGCATGAAACATCCATTCTATAGCCCTGAGTGGAAGTCCTCTCTTGCTCCTCCCCATTGGTTGTATTTTTACAGAAGGTACAGTCCTTCCCATCTGACTTCTCAACTTCATCACCCTTTGTATACTCCTCCTCTCATTATTTCTGGAATTTATTCCACACATCCTGTTTTGAAAAGATTCAGTCTTGGACATCTGCTATTGTGAATGTTGGTTGCCCTGTAATATAACTGCTTCAGCAACAGTCAGCCTGAGTCATGTCCCAGCCCCTGGCCTCTCTTAATACACGCACTTACTCACATCCAAGGCTGTCTGGATTGTTTTGATTTTATTAACCTTTCTTTTGGTTGTGTTTGTAAGGCTATATGGTTACAAACATGGACTATGGTGCATGTGTGGGGATCACAGCACAATTTTTGGGAGTAAGGTCAACTATATAAACTATGCATCCCCAGAATGGGACTCAGGTCATCTGTATTATAAAGAGCAAAGCAAATGTCTTTACCCTAGCCCTATATTTTTAAGCCTTAACTTTGAAAGAAGGGCCAATGCTGACAGGAGCCTGATATAGCTGTCTCCTGCGAGGTTCTGCCAGTGCCTGGAAAATACAGAAGTGGAGGCTAACAGTCATCCATTGGACGAAGCACAAGGTCCCCAATGAAGGAGCCAGAGAAATACCCAGGGAGCTGAAGGGGACTGAAGCCCCATAGGAGGAACATCAATATGAACCCCCAGAGTTCCTTGGAACTATACCATCAATCAAAGAAAACACATGGTGGAACTTGTGGCTCTAGCTATATATATAGCAGAGGATGGCCTAGTCAGTCATCAATGGGAGGAGAGGCCCTTGGTCCTGTGACGGCGCTAAGCCCCAGTGTAGGGGAATGCCAGGACCAGGACTAGGAGTGGGTAGGTTGGGGAGCATGGGGGTAGGGGAGGGGATAGGGGATTTTTGGAGGAGAACTAGGAAAGGGGATAACATTTGAAATGTAAATAAAGAAAATGTCCAATAAGAAAGAAAGAAAGAAAGAAAGAAAGAAAGAAAGAAAGAAAGGAAAAGAAAAGAGAAGAAAAGAGAAGAAAAGAGAAGAAAAGAGAAGAAAAGAGAAGAAAAGAGGAAAAAAAGAAGAAGTGAAAAGGCAAACAAGCAGGGGTCAGCCTTTGGGATGAGAGACATAACATCTGATGTTTCTCTGATGAAGCCCTAAGACATCTGTGTATGGAAAACAGAGCATCATATTTTATTCCCTATAGGGGAATTTTATTCTTTGTTTATGGACACTCTTTGAACAATTAATAATGTGCATGCAAAATTAAGCAGGTGTCTGCCCCAAAGTAAAGGACAGATCTGAAATGTAGGTGGGAGTGCCAGACTTTTAGTTTCCTGGTGGGACCTCAGTGGAAGCCAATGCTTTTTAACAAGTTTCTAGGTGCCTGTTCTGGGATGGCTAGACAAAGATGTCAAACTTCTCATCCCACTTGAGACACTCTTCGGATATCTCCAAGTTCAAGTAAAGAGTCAATGCTTTTCGCAAAGCTCCTACAAAGGACCATGAACAACTGTTACCTCCCACACCGCAGAAGAGGTATTATTTATATAGATTCAAGTGTAAAGATATTAATGTATGAAATCCAAACTTCGCAATGCTTTAATCTCCATGTTTAACATTAATCTATTAAGAGATAAGGGGCCTCGAGTTTCTTTGCCTTCTGTGCCTTGCCTATCAGTAACTGCCTTGGATTTACCTCTGTGGGTCCAAGACTTATAAACAATGCCAGGAGATGCCAGTGTGAAGAAAAGGCTGTCATCTTGCAGCAAGTAAAAATCCAGTTGAAATAAATTCCTAAGGAAAGTCTCTGCAGAAAACAAAAGAAGAAAAAGCTCTTACTGTGAAAAATTATACATACTTCACCTAGGACTGTTTGAAGAGGGCTACATTTTTTAGTTCAGGTCCAAGGTCATGCATTGTTCATAACTGGATGTGGCAGCTAGAAATGCCACAGAGCAGAAAACATAGTGTTACAGTGAGCAAAGTTTACCTCATATTACCTTTAAAAAGTGAGTCAGAGAGACTGGTCTGTTTTTTCTGCTTCCTTAAATTTCTCTGGAGGAGGTTATCACAAACCAGGGAATCTTTGAAAGGAACACTGGACTCACATGGCTCTTGCAGAGAAACAAGTTTAGTTCCCATCACACATAAAACTTTGCAAGGATACTAACAGTCATTTAACAGGCATCAGCTTCCTCAGCTCCATAGTTGTAGCTCTATAGTTGTACCTACAAGTGCCTGTCTAGTGGGAAATATAACCAGTAGTACCCAAGCGACCTTGCTATCCACCTGAGAACCTGGGTGAGCAAGGAGGAATGGAAGAGAAAAAAAATATTTTCTTAGGAAAATGTCTCTGAAGGTAAATTTTTCTAAGAATTACTAAAGTTCCCAATCGTTATTAGGTTGTTTTTACAATTTTATGCAATATTAACTGTTGTCCCTGATTCCATAGCTATGACAACATTTCCTGTCCCTCCACTCAGTATGGTGGTTGGAAACCCAGCGTTGGTGGAAGTTAAGACAGAAGGTGCTTTTGACCTCAATAAAAATTATTATCTAAATATTTACATATCTGGAAAATTTTTTCAAAAAGTAAGCATTTCCTATTTTTATTATTATTATAATTATTACTATTATAATAATTATTATTATTACAAAACAGTTTATTAGATATATAAAATGTTGACTTAGAGCTATGAAAGAGAAACTTGATCCTTTCATCCACAAAGAGTAAGCACATTTAATATGTGTAGTATTTTATAAGGCAGGGTAGAGGTTATGATAAAAGTTAGAAATATCAGATCTGGTCAGAATTGGTATATACCTTTAATTCTATCACTCTGGGGGCAGGAACAGACAAATATATGGGAATCTTAGGCCAGCCTGGTCTACATACTAAGATCCAGGCCACACAGGGCTACATAATAAGAGAATCTTAAAAGAATAAAAAATAAAATACTTTCTGCTTTTACATTTTTAAATCTCTTTTCTAAGTTAACTTTTTGTGTTCTCTAAATTTTTAATCACAATTTCTCTCTATTTTTCACCTTTTTTTTTCTTTTTCCCATCCTTTGCCCCTTATTGTTTCATATTTTACCTTATTATTTTGAACTTTAAACCTCACTCTACATTATTTTGGGCCACTTTATTTTATATGATTATTGATAGTATAATACCTGCCCTTAATTAATATATTTTATTATATTTCTATATCTGATTTAGATTGATGGCACTACTAATATGACAGTTTGTTTCTTTAATGCTAAGGCTCTAATGGTCAGTTTTCACTACCAACTTGATATAATCTATAATCACCCCAGAAAGGGATCTCAATGAACTTTGTCTATACTAAGTTGACCTGTGAGCAGGCCTAAGAAAAATTCTTTTAGTTAGGTTACCATAAGGGACAATACCCACCCTAAATAGAGCAGCAGCATTTCATGGGCTGGACAATGGACTGAATGAAGCTGTATGATGTGAGCACTAAACTGGGGGCATTCATTCATTGCTCTCTCCTCTTTTGTAAAGAGGTACTTTTGGTTTTTTGCCTTCACATATGTGTGTGTGTGTGTGTGTGTGTGTGTGTGTGATGCTCTCAAAGACTAGAAGAGGATGTTGGATACCCTGTAACTAGGGTTGCAGGTAGTTTGGAACTACCACATGGCTTCTGAGAACAGAACCAAGGTTCTGTTAAAGAGCAGTGAGCTCTCTCTCTCTCTTTTTTATTATTATTAGAGAGTTTCTTCATTTACATTTCAAGTGTTATCCAAAAGTCCCCTGTATCCTCCCCCCGCCCTGCTCCCCTACCCTCCCTCTCCCACTACTTGGCCCTGGCCTTCCCCTGTACTGGGACCTATAAACATTGCTAGACCAAGGGCCTTTCTTCCCGAATAATGGCCAACTAGGCCGTCTTCTAATACATATACAGCTAGAGGCATGAGCTCTGGGGGTTCTGATTAGTTCATATTGTTGTTCCATCTATAGGGTTGCAGACCCCTACAACTCTTGGGTACTCTCTCTAGCTCCTACATTGGGGACCCTGTGTAGTGCCCTATAGATGATTGTGATCATCCACTTCTGCGTTTGTCAGGAACTGTCAAAGCTTCCCAGGAGACAGCTATATCAGGGTCCTTTCAGCAATGTCCTGCTGGTGTATGCAGTAGTGTAGCAGTGAGCTCTCTTAACCATGGAGCTACTCTCTAGTCCTTGCTCTCTACCCTTGCTTGGGCATGACATGTAACTATCTCCACTCAGGTTCCTGCCACATTAACCTCCCTGTGATGCCAGACTAGACTTTTTAAAGATGCTTTTGCAAAAGATTTTGTTTGTTTGGTTGGTTGTTTGTTTGGTTGGTTTTGTCACTTCAAGAATAGGAACTAAAGCAGAGGTTTGACGCTATTCACCAAGAAGAATCCCAAATGAAATCAGACAGCAGACCCCTCCCAGTAGATGCACAATCACATCTCAAACAAACAATGTGAAAACACAAAGCAGCATGATACTTCTAAAAGATCCCAACTCCTGAGTAAGCAAATTCAAAGATACCAAAATAGTTAAAGGCCTGGACAGAGACTTCAAAGGAAATGTTTAAAAGTGACTAGTAATCTGAAGGAGGGCTCAAGTAAGCAAATGAATAAAACAAAAAAGTCAGTTCTGGTGCTCAAAAAGACCGTTGGCATCATGAACAAGGAATTTAGCAAGAAAAATGAGATTTTAAAAATTAAAAAAACTACTTCAAATATTGGAGATGAATATTTTAAATATCTAAAAACACACTGGAAAGCATTGCCAGTATTCTTGAACAAGCGAAGAAAGAATGTGAGATTGAAGATCAGATCCAGTCCAGGAAATAATACAATCACATTGCAATAAAGGAAAAATAACCAGTCACATATGCCCATAATTTTCAAGGATTCTGTGACTTGACAACTTGATCATGAAACCAAGTTCAAGAATCCACATGATAGGAAAAGGTATGGTGGTGCAATTAAATTGCATAGAAAATTTGTTCAAAGAAATTACAGAAGAAAATTTCTCCCAAATAGAGGATGATTAGGAACATCCAAATTTAATAGAGATAGGACTTGAAAATAAGTGCCTAGGTCAAAATATATATAAAATATTAATATTAGAATACAAAGAAGCAATATTTAACACTTCAAGAGAAACACTATGGCTCACTTGGTGAAGTGCTTGTCAGGCATGCATTAAGCCCAGGGTTATATCCCAGAACCACATATACCATGTATGTTAATGTACACTTACAGTCCCAGTACTTGGAAGGTCAAGGAAGGAGAAAAGAACCAATTCATGCAAGTTGTCCTCTGACCTACAAAACACACACATACACCACACACACACACCACACACACACACACACACACACACACACACACACACACACACACAGGTGTAAGAAAGAGTAGGGAAGACCAGCCTGGTCTACAAAGTGAGTTCCAGGACAGCCAGGGCTATACAGAGAAACCCTGTCTCGAAAAAAACAAAACAAAACAAACAAACAAACAAACAAAAAAAGAAAGAGTAGGAAAAAACAAGCCAAACAAATAAACAAAAGATAAGACTACTTTCATCAAGAATTTTGAATACCTGATTTGATATTTTGTGTTTTTCTTCTTGTCATTTATTCTTTTCCTTTGGCTAGCTTGCTATATGGTTAATAAACCCATCCATTCATAACCAAAAATACAACTATCATAGGTCATTCTCTGGGACTTTAAAAACAATGTAGTTTGGATGTTTCCAGGGTCCTAAACTTCATTTTTGGATCTTTCCAGGGTTCCACTTCAATAGCACTGGTTCTTTGGGAGGGATCAAGTTCATGCTTTGCTATTACACTGCTGCCAACCATAAAGAGCAGCTGCAGTTACCTCAGGACTATGCACCACACTCCTGGCAGGCACATACCACCTGAAGACTGGATTAGCGGAGTTCACATGGACAGTCAGGGTTTCAATATGATCAAAACTCTGCCGGTAAGATATCTAGNTACAGTGCCTTTAAGAGAACAAGTGGTGTGTGTGTGTCTTGGGTGAGTCTTCAGCCATTCTCTGTTAGCATTTCTGGTCTGATAGTTCTAGCATTTCCATCATTCTTCAAACCCTGGGTCATTTTGAGAACATGATGGTGATGATTTATTTCTAAACTGTGAAAACTTTCTGAAATAATTGTTTTTCTCACTAACTTTTCTCATCACTAGTAATAAATTATTAATAGGATGATGGTATGACTGTGGGCATGTGCAATACATGCAGCTATTTTGGCTTACAATGACTAGTCTCATGCTAATGAGTCTGATTGATTCTATTTCTCTTTGGGTTTGGATATTTTGCTTTGTTTGGTTTTCCTCAGAAAAAGTCTCAAAATGAACTTGAAGTTTCAATTCTCCTGCGAACAATACCATTTCAATATAATAATTTTTGCTTTTGTTTTCATAGTATCTGTGAGTCTTTTCCTTTTGTGTTTGTGTATATGAGAATGGCCAACACATACATGTGGAAATTAGTGTGTGTGCAGGTATGTGTGTGCAGGTGTGTTTGGCCATGCAGGCTCATGTATAGGCCAGTAGTTAACAACACAATGTCTTCGTCAATTATTTCTGAGTAAAGGCCTCTTTTTTTTCTTTTGTTTTGTTTTGTTTGTTTGTTTGTTTGTTTTCCAGACAGGGTTTCTCTGTATAGCCCTGGCTGTCCTGGAACTCACTCTGTAGACCAGGCTGGCCTCAAACTCAGAAATCTGCCTGCCTCTGCCTCCCAAGTGCTGGGATCAAAGGCGTGCGCCAGCAGTAAAGGTCTCTCATGAGCCTAGATGTTACCATTTTCCCTAGATTGGACAACAATTCCCAGGATCAGCCTCTTTTGCCCCCAGCATTGGGCTTATAGGTTAGTGATACCACAGTTGGTTTGCACTTGGTGACCAAGATCCAAATGTAGGATGGTGCTCACATTGAGTGGCAGACACTACCAGTAGAGCCATCTGCCCAGCCATTTATTTAGTTGTGGTTGGGGTTTTTTGTTGTTGTTGTTGTGTTGTGTTTTGTTGTGCTTTGTTTTAATGTGGGGATGATGATGCCAGTGCTCCACATCTAATGGTTCTTTGTCAGCCAAGGGGACCAGATAACTCAATGGGATTTGGTGCAGAAAGAAAGATCCATCAAGCTAGTGTCATTGACTAACCCCATCCACAGAGAACACCATTAACCTACTGTGGTCACGTTGGGGGCATTCTGGTGAAGAGTTCTGAATATCTTCCTCTTCAGTCTTCCAAAAATCTGGAATACTTAATCTATTGAACTATTACACCAGTTTTAACATCTTCTTCATGTTATGTTAAAAAAAAAGAATAAATTTAAGAAATCATTTTAAAATTATGCACAGTTACAGCCTGGAAAACTTAAGGTAGTGCCTTACAGTGTCAAGTTAGACACTTTATTTGGTGATTTGGTGCATTTAATGCAACTAGTAAATGTGCAAATTCCACTTCACCTGTGTTAGTGAACAATAAAGACTGTTACTTTGTTGACCCTATAAAATTCTGCATGCTAGTAAGTATATACTCTACCTTCATGACTTAACACTTGGCTGAATGCTTTTCCTTTATTTCCCATGCTCATTATGCTTTTTAAAAATTTTTTTCTCTTTCTTTTATTAGATACTTTACTTATTTATATTTCAAATGATATCCCCTTTTCTAGTTTCCTCTCTGAAAATTCCCTATAACCTCCCACTTCACCATGTTCCCGAAAACAACCAATCCTGCTTCTTGACCCTGGCATTCCCTGAAAGTAGGGCATAGAACCTTCACAAGACCAAGGGATCTCCTCCCATTGATGACCAATTAGGATATCCTCTGCTACATAAGCAGTAAAGATACGAGTCCCACCACGTGTTTTCTTTGATTGGTGGTTTAGTCCCAAGGAACTCTGGGGGTACTGGTTCTTTCATATTGTTGGTCCTCCTATAGGGCTGCAAACCCCTTCAGCTCCTTGGGTACGTTCTCTAGCTCCTTCATTGGGGACCCAGTGCTCCATCCAATGGATGACTGTGAGCATCCACTTCTGTATTTACCAGGCACTGGCTGAGCCTCTCAGGAGACTGCTATATCAGGCTCCTGTCATCAGGCTCTTGTTGGCACCTGCAATAGTGTCTGGGTTTGGTGGTTGTTTATGGGATGGATCCCCAGGTGGGGCAGTTTCTGGATGGTCATTCCTTCAGTCTCTGCTGCACACTTTGTCTCAGTAACTCCTTCCATGGGTATCGTGTTCCCCCTTTTAGAAGGATCGAAGTATCCATGCTTTGGTCTTCCTTCATCTTGAGTTTCATGTGTTTTGCAAATTGTACCTTGGGAATTCTGAGCTTCTGGGCTAATATCCACTTATCAATGAGTGAATATCATGTGTGTTCTTTTGTCATTGGGTTACCTCACTCAAGATGATATCCTCCAGATCCATCCATTTATGTAAGAATTTCATAAATTCATTGTTTTTAATAGCAGAGTACTATTCCATTGTGTAAATGTACCACATTTTCCATATCCATTCCTCTGTGGAAGGACATATGGGTTCTTTCCAGCTTCTGGCTATTATAAATAAGGCTGCTATGAACATAGTGGAGCATGTATCCTTCTTACAAGTATATGCCCAGGAGTGGTATTGCTGAATCTTCTGGTAGTACTATGGCCAATTTTCTGAGGAACCACCAAACTGACTTCCAGAGTGGTTGTACCACCTTGCAATCCCACCAGCAATGGAGAAATTTTCCTGTTTCTCCACATCCTAAGCATCTGCTGTCACCTGACTTTTTGATCTTAGCCATTCTAACTGATGTGAAATGGAATCTCAGGGTTGTCTTGTTTTGCATTTTCCTGATGTTTAAGAATGTTGAACATTTCTTAAGATGCTTCTCATCTATTCATTATTCCTCAGTTGAGAATTCTTTTTTTTTTAATAGTTTTGTTTGGCTTTCTGAACTCCAACTTCTTAAGTTATTTATATTTATTGGATATTATCCCCCTATCAGATGTTGGTTTGCCGTTTTGCCTTATTGGCAGTGTCCTTTGCCTTACAGAAGCTTTGCAATTCTATGAGGTATCATTTGTCAATACTTGATCTTACAGAACAAGACATTGGTGTTCTGTTCAGAATTTTTTCCCCTGTGGCCATATCTTCCAGGCTCTTCCCCAATTTCTCCTCTATAAGTTTCAGTGTCTCTGGTTTTATGTGGAGTTCCTTGATCCACTTAGACTTGAGCTTTGTACAAGGAGATAAGAATCAATCAATTTGCATTCTTCTACATGCTAACCAACAGTTGAGCCAAAACAATTTGTTGAAAATTATGTCTTTTTTCCACTGGATGGCTTTAGCTCCTTTGTCAAGGATCAAGTGACCATAGGTTTGTGGGTTCATTATTGAGTCTTCAATTCTATTCCATTGATCTACTTGCCTGTCACAGAACAAGTACCATGCAGGTTTTTTTAATCACAATTACTCTGTAGTACAGCTTGAAGTCAGTGATGGTGATTCCACCAGAGGTTCTTTTATAGTTGAGAATGGGTTTTGCTATCCTAGGATTTTGTTGTTGTTGTTATTCCAGATGAATTTGCAAATTGCCCTTTCTATTGAGTTGGAATTTGATGTGGATTTCATTAAATCTGAAGATTGCTTTTGGCAAGATAACCATTTTGACTATATTAATCCTGCCAATCCATGAGCATGGGAGATCTTTCCATCTTCTGAGGTCTTTTTCTATTTCTTTCTTCAGAGACTTGAAGTTCTTATTATACAGATCTTTCACTTCTTTAGTTAGAGTCACACCAAAGTATTATATATTATTTGTGACTATTGTGAAGGGTATTGTTTCCCTAGCTTCTTTCTCAGCCTGTTTTTTCCTTTGTGTAGAGAAAGGCCATTGGTTTGTTTGAGTTAATTTTATATCCAGCAACTTCATTGAAGTTGTTTATCAGGTTTAGGAGTTCTCTAGTGGAATTTTTGGGGTCACTTATATATACTATCATATCATTTGCAAATAGTGATATTTTGACTTCTTCCTTTCCAATTTGTATCCCCTTGATCTCCTTTTGTTGTCAAATTGCTCTGGCCAGGACTTCACGTACTATATTGGGCAAAGAGTGTAGTCTAAGATTTTTGTGGGATTGCCTCATTTCTCTCCATTTAGTTAGATGTTGGCTACTGGTTTGCTGTATATTGTTTTTACTATGTTTAGGTATGGTCCTTGAATTCCTTATCTTTCCAAGACTGTTTCTTTTCAAATTTTTTATTAGATATTTTCTTAATTTACATTTCAAATGCTATCCTCAAAGTTCTGTCTCCCCTCCCCCTGATGGGCTCCCCTGCCCACCCACTCCCACTTCTTGGCCCTGTATTGGGGCATATAAAGATTGCAATACCAAAGGATCTTTCTTCCCAATGATGGCCGACTAGGCCATCTTCTGCTACATATGCAGCTAGAGACACGAGCTCTAGGGGTTCTGGTTACTTCATATTGTTTTTTCTCTTATAGGGTTGCAGACCCCTTCAGCTCCTGGGGTTCTATCTCTAGCTTCTTCATTGTGGGCCCTGTGTTCCATCCTATACATGACTGTGAGCATCCACTTCTGTATTTGCCAGGCACTGGCATAGCCTCACACAAGACAGCTATATCAGGGTCCCTTCTGCAAACTCTTGCTTTCCTATGCAATAGTGTCTGAGTTTAGTGACTGATTATGGGATGGATCCTCTGGTGGGGTAGTCTCTGGATGGTCCATCTTTTCATCTTAGCTCTAAACTTTGTCTCTATAACTCCTTTCATGGGTATTTTGTTTTCTATTCTAAGGAGGAAGGAAATATCCACACGCTGCTCTTCCTTCTTAATTTTCTTGTGTTTTGCAAATTGTATCTTCGGTATTCTAAGTTTCTGGGCTAATATCCACTTATCAGTGAGTGCATAGCCAATGTCTTCTTTTGTGATTGGGTTACCTCACTCAGGATGATATCCTCCAGATATATCCATTTGCCCAAGAATTTCATAAATTCATTTTTTAATAGCATAATAGTATACCATTGTGTAATTTTCTATATCCATTTTCTATATCCATTCCTCTGTTGAGGGATTTTCTATATCCATTCCTCTGTTGAGGGACATTTTCTATATCCATTCCTCTGTTGAGGGACATCTGGGTTCTTTCCAGCTTTTGGCTATTATGAAAAAGGCTGCTATGAAAATATTGGAGCATGTGGAAATTTTACCAGTTGGAACATCTTCTGGGTATATGCCCAGGAGATGTATTGCAGGATCCTCTGGTAGTACTATGTCCAATTTTCTGAGAAAACGCCAGACTGACTTCCAGAGTGGTTGTACAAGCTTGCAATCCCACCAGCAATGGAGAAGTGTTCCCTTTTCTCCGCATCCTCACCAGCATCTGCTGTCACGTGAATTTTTGATCTTGGCGATTCTGACTGGTGTGAGGTAGAATCTCAGTGTTGTTTTGATTTGCATTTCCCTGATGATTAAGGATGTTGAACATTTTTTCAGGTGTTTCTCAGCCATTTGGAATTCCTCAGTTGAGAATTCTTTGTTTCGCTCTGTTCCCCATTTTTAAAGGGGTTATTCATTTTTTGGAAGTCCAGCTTCTTGAGTTGTTAGTAGATGTTGGATATTAGTCCCCTATCAGATTTAGGATGGGTAAAAATCCTTTCCCAATCTGTTGGTGGTCTTTTTGTCTTGCTGACAGTGTTTTTTGCCTTACAGAAGCTTTGCAATTTTATAAGGTCCCATTTGTCAATTTTTGATCTTACAGCACAGGCCATTGCTCTTCTGTTTAGGAATTTTTCCCCTGTGCCCATATCTTCGAGGGTTTTCCCACTTTCTCCTCTATAAATTTCAGTGTCTCTGGTTTTATGTGGAGGTCTTTGATCCACTTTGACTTAAGCTTTGTACAGGAGATAAGAATGGATCAATTCGAATTCTTCTGCATGATAACTGAGTTGTGCCAGCACCATTTGTTGAAAATGCTGTCCTTTTCCAATGGATGGCTTTAGCTCCCTTGCCAAAGATCAAGTGACCATAGGTGTGTGGATTCATTTCTGGGTCTTCAATTCTGTTCCATTGATGTATCTGTCTTTCGCTGTACCAGTACCTTGCAGTTTTTATCACAATAGCTCTGTAGTACAGCTTAATGTCAGGCATGGTGATTCCCCCAGAGGTTCTTTTATTGTTGAGAATAGTTTTTGCTATCCCCAGTTTTTTATTATTTCAGATGAATTTGCAAATTGCCCTTTCTAACTCAGTGGAGAATTGAGTTGGAATTTTGATGGGGATTGCATTGAATCTGTAGATTGCTTTTGACAGGATAGCCATTTTGACTATATTAATCCTGCCAATCCATGAGCATGGGAGATCTTTCCATCTTCTGAGATCTTCTTCTATTTCTTTCTTCAGGGACTTGAAGTTCTTGTCATGCAGATCTTTCACTTCCTTAGTTAGAGTCACATCAAGGTATTTTATATTATTTGTGACTATTGTGAAGGGTGTTGTTTCCCTAATTTCTTTCTCAGCCCTTTTAACCTTTGTGTAGAGAGAGGCCATTGATTTGTTCAAGTTAATTTTATATACAGCTATTGCACTGAAGCTGTTTATCAGGTTTAGGAGTTCTCTGATGGAATTTTTGGGGTAACCTATCTTATCATCTGCAAGTAGTATTATTTTAACTTCTTTCTTTCCAATTTGTATCCCCTTGATCTCCTTTTGTTGTCTAAATGCTCTGGCTAGGACATCAAGTACTATATTGGATAGGTGGGGAGAAAGTGGGCAGCCTTCTAGTCCCTGATTTTAGTGGGATTGCTTCGAGTTTCTATCCATTCAGTTTGATGTTGGCTACTGGTTTGCTGTATATTGCTTTTATTATGTTTAGGTATGGGCCTTGAATTCCTGATCTTTCCAAGACTTTTATCATGAAAGGGTATTGGATTTTGTCAAATGCTTTCTCAGCATCTAACGAGATGATCGTATGGTTTTTGTCTTTGAGTTTGTTTATATAGTGGATTACGTTGATGGATTTCTGTATATTAAACCATCCATGCATTCCTGGGATAAAGCCTACTTGGTCAGGATGGGCACTCTTTTTTATGTGTTCTTGGATTTCGTTTGCGAGGATTTTATTGAGTATTTTTGCACCGATATTCATGAAGGAAATTGGTCTGAAGTTCTCTTTCTTAGTTGAATCTTTGTGTGGTTTAGGTATGAGAGTAATTGTGGCTTCGTAGAATGAATTGGGTAGAGTACCTTCTGTTTCTATTTTGTGGAATAGTTTGAGGAGAGTTGGAATTAGGTCTTCTTTAAAGGTCAGATAGAACTCTGCACTAAACCCATCTGGATCTGGGCTTTTTTTTTTGGTTGGGAGACTATTGATGACTGCTTCTATTTCTTTAGGGGAAATGGGACTGTTTAGATCATTAATCTGATCCTGGCTTAACTTTGGTACCTGGTATCTGTCTAGAAAGTTGTCCATTTCATCCAGGTTTTCTAGCTTTGTTGAGTATAGCCTTTTGTAATAGGATCTGATGATGTTTTAGATTTCCTCAGCTTCCGTTGTTATGTCTTTTTTTTTTTTTTTACATTTCTGATTTTGTTAAGATACTGTCCCTGTGCCCTCTACTGAGTCTGGCTAAGGAGTTATCTATCTTGTTGATTTTCTTAAAGAACCGGCTCCTGGTTTGGTTGATTCTTTGAATAGTCCTTTTTGTTTCTACTTGGTTGATTTCGGCCCTGAGTTTGATTATTTCCTGCTATCTACTCCACTTGGGTGAATTTGCTTCCTTTAGTTCTAGATCTTCTAGGTGTGCTGTCAGGCTACTAGTGTATGCTCTCTCTAGTTTCTTTTTGGAGGCACTCAGGGCAATGAATTTTCCTCTTAGGACTGCCTTCATTGTGTCCCATAAGTTGGGGTATGTTGTGGCTTCATTTTCATTAAACTCTAGAAAGTCTTTAATTTCTTTTTTTTTTTAAGATTTATTTTATTTTATTATATGTAAGTACACTGTAGCTGTCCTCAGACACTCTAGAAGAGGGAGCCAGATCTCGTTAGGGATGGTTGTGAGCCACCATGTGGTTGCTGGGATTTGAACTTATCACCTTCGGAAGAGCAGTCAGGTGCTCTTACCCGCTGAGCCATCTCACCAGCCCAATTTCTTTCTTTATTTCATTCTTGACCAAGGAATCATTGAGTAGAGTGTTGTTCAGTTTCCATGAGAATGTTAGCTTTCTATTATTTATATTGTTATTGAAGATCAGCTTTAGTCCATGGTGGTTAGAAAAGATGCATGGGATAATTTCAATATATTTGTATCTGTGGAGGCCTGTTTTGTGACCAATTATTTGGTCAATTTTGGAAGAGGTACCATGTGGCGCTGAGAAGAAGGTATATCCTTTTGTTTTAGGACAAAATGTTCTGTAGATATCTGTTGAATCCATTTGTTTCATGACTTCTGTTCGTGTCCATTTGTCTCTGTTTAGTTTCTGTTTCCAGGATTTGTCCATTGGTGAGAGTGGGGAGTTGAAGTCTCCCACTATTATTGTGTGAGGTACAATGTGTGCTTTGAGCTTTACTACAGTTTCTTTAATGAATGTGGCTGCCCTTGTATTTGGAGCATAGATATTCAGAATTGAGAGTTCGTCTTGGTTGATTTTAACTTTGATGAATATGAAGTGCCCCTCGTCTTTTTTTTATACCTTTGGTTTGAAAGTCAATTTTATCCCATATTAGAATGGCTACTCCAGCTTTTTTCTTTGGACCATTTGCTTGGAAAATTGGAAATAGCCTTTCACCCTAAGGTAGTGTCTTTGTTTTTCCATAAGGTGGTTTTTCTGTAAGCAGCAAAACGTTGGGTCCTGTTTGTGTAGCCAGTGTATTAGTCTATGTCTTTTTATTGGGGAATTGAGTCCATTGATTTTAAGAGAAATTAAAGAAAAGTAGTTGTTGCTTCCTGTTATTTTTGTTTTTAAAGTTGGGATTCTGTTCTTGGGGCAGTCTTCTTTTAGGATTTTTGAAGGATTACTTTTAGTTTTTTCTAGGGTGTAGTTTCCATTCTTGTTTTGGTGGTTTCCATTTATTATCCTTTGAAGGGCTGGATTCGTGGAAAGATATTGTGTGAATTTGGTTTCATCATGGAATACTTTGATTTCTCCATCTATGGTAATTGACAGTTTTGCTGGATATAGTAATCTGGGCTGGCATTTGTGTTCTCTTAGGGTCTGTATAACATCTGTCCAGGATCTTCTGGCTTTCATAGTCTCAGGTGAGAAGTCTGGTGTAATTCTAATAGGCCTGCCTTTATATGTTACTTGACCTTTTTCCCTTAATGCTTTTAATATTCTATCTTTATTTAGTGCATTTGTTGTTCTGATTATTATGTGTCGGGAGGAATTTCTTTTCTGGTCCAGTCTATTTGGAGTTCTGTAGGCTTCTTGTATGTTCATGGGCATCTCTTTCTTTAGGTTTGGGAAGTTTTCTTCTATTATTTTGTTGAAGATATTTGCTGGCCCTTTAAGTTGAAATCTTCTTTTTCATCTACTCCTATTATCCGTAGGTTTGGTCTTCTCATTGTGTCCTGGATTTCCTGGATGTTTTGAGTTGCCAAGTATTCTTGGTTTCTGTTGGTAAGTTTCTTACATTTGCCTTTCACCATCTGGTAATCACTGGTGTTAGATGATCTAGCTGTCTCTGGCTGAAACTTGTACCTCATGTGACTCTGTAAGCTGTTGCAGCCTTTGTCTGCCAGCACTCCTGGGAGACCAGCTCTCTTCTGGCAAGACCAGTGCACAAAGGACTGGGGATCAGCTCCACCTCCTGGCTGAGGATGAAGGCCAGTAGTAGGACCTTGTCCCAGAAGCTCTGTTGGTTCTGTGGCCTGTGTTCTCCTCTGGGATGATCTGCCTTATGGCGACACAAAAGAGAATATGGCGATCTCCCCTGAATCCTGAAGTCAGAGTACTCCCTGGAGGCAATCTCTCCTCTGACAGGGAAGGTACACAGAGGACTGAGCATCAGCTCCACATCCTAGCTGAGGATGAAGGCCCATAGTAGGACCATGACCTAGAAGCTCTCTCATTATGCTTTAATTCTGAGGTTAATATGAAGATAGAATATACCTTTTAAAAATCGCATTAATTTGCCAGGCGTGGTGGCACACACCTTTAATCCCAGCACTCAGGAGGCAGAGGCAGACAGATTTCTGAGTTCGAGGCCAGCCTGGTTTACAAGTGAGTTCCAGGACAGCCAGGGCTATACAGAGAAACCCTGTCTTGAAAAAAAATTGCAAAAATGTATATAGCAAATGATTTTCTAAAGTTGATGGCCGAATGTTAAATGTTATTTTCATATCAATTATACTATTAACAAAGTTTTCAGTGAAAATTATCTTCCAGCATAGGTTTTTTTTTTTCTTCCCATGATTGGGGTGGGGGGTAAATAATTTTACTAACATTAGTTTGTATGGTGCAAATTTCGTGCAAATGAAGAGTGCCTGTGTTGTGATAATTTAAACATACTTAAACAAAAAGTGAATGCACAAAATTCCTGCTGCTTAGATCACTGTAGCTTTTAGGACCAAGTTTCTTTTACTGATTTAAAAACAAAATGAAAAACATAATAAAGAAAGTTGTACCTGAAAAAAAAAACTAACTAAAAATTAGCTGACGTACATTTAGGTCTGTGATGGAAAAGAAATAGTCAAAACTTGAAACTGTGATCTAACTGCATCTCTGAGACTCTTCACTAAAAATGTTTAGAAATATCCTGCATTAACTTTATGAAACCTATTTTAAGTACTAAAAGTCATTTTTACTTCCTTTCAAAATCCAAATTACATCATCACAGAGTCAGGTCTTTGAAATCATAGAAACTGAGTGGGAGAGAAAGTGAAGTTGTGAAATATATTATAGTACCTGCATCTGAAAGTGAAGTATTTGCCCAGAACGGTTGTATGGAAAAGACAAAACACTTATGAGGTAATGAATGATAACACATATCCTTCTTCCTTTGCTTAATCCCTTGCAGATAAACTACAGACCACCATCCCATATGGGAATTTCTATTCCACTCACAGATAATTTTTATCATGCAGACCCTAGCAAACCCATACCGAGAAATCTATTTCGCAAGTCAAAGGTAAATAATTTGTCTATAAATGAACTTCTGCAGTGTTTGATTCATATTTTAAAAATCACTGTCCTCATTTACATAGATAAACTGATATGGGTACTTGCCATCAAGCCTGAACCCTAGGAAGTAGTACAAGGAAAGAATTGATTCCAGGTAGACTACTCTGGACTCCATCCACACACCATAACAAACTCACCACACATACATAGAGACACATGCAAATGCACTATACAAATGTACTCATGTGCACACACACAACCACTCCATGTATACTTAATACATGTATACATATATACTTAACAGTTTTTAAAGAGTATTTATACTGTAGATGAACACAGTTATAGGATGAGGTACTTCAGATATTTTTTATATTTCTCAAAGAGTTCTGCTGCTCATTTTTTAGCCACTGCATTGATAACTTCATCTACTCACAGACACTATTTTGCAGCCAAGAAGTCTCAATGGACTCTCTCCTTGACTTCTCAGCTCCCAAATAAACCTCAAAGGAGACACATAGACAAAGAGCACTGTGCTTTCAAAGGAGAGAAGAACTTACAACTGTCTCATGTCTTCAGAAACTCCTTGTAGTAGCATATGCACATTTAAATTCCTGCTATATCATAACTACAATATAGGCTGGCTCCTTAGAACTGGACAGCCACCTATCTGGAGGTTAGAAGAACATGGTGGAACAGAGGGAAATGATAGTTTTCGGAGAAAAAGTTACTTGGCATTTAATCTTTTTAAGCACTTTTGTTCAGAGACAGGGACCTTAAGTATCATATGATTTCTGAAACGTATGAAATTACATTGCTAAAAGATGTGATTTACAACTATGTCAAAGATGAAGTAAAATTTAGCTTTAATTAAAGTTTTATAAGGAGGCTTTTTCGAAGGCTTGTTACACTTGCTGGTTTGTCTCCCTTAAGTATTTCCTTTGAACTGATGTGCTGGGAACAACATTCCAGCATGCTAGAGACAAAGGCAGATGACTGTGAGATGTAAAGCAAGGCCCTGACCAGTCTGGCTAGTCAAAGGAGAATTTCCTTTTGTAAATGAGATGCTAGGTGGTTTGTGCAGTTCATTGGACAAGTATCAGGGTGAGAATAGAGTGCTAATATAGTTAAAGACTAAATGACTTCTGGTCCTAAGCAAACAAAGCCCACTATTCCTATATTCTGCTGTGACAGACCATGCAGAAAAAGGATTATTGTCTCTGCTCTATATCCAAGTTGTAGTTTGATTTTGTCAGATGTGTTGAGGTTCTAGACACTAAGTCAAACAGAAATCCATATCAGGTTCTAGGACAAGAGACCTCTCCTTCTCCTTGCCCTGTCTTCATCATGCTTCAACATGACAGCCCCCAGCTCACTCTAGCCTAGCCATGATGGCCTCTTTCCTGTTTCTCTGATATGTTCCCAAATCAGGCCTTTGCAGCTTCAAGAGCACCCCTTCATCTTCTGCCATATGTCACACCCCACTGTGACCTTTGTCAGTATTTTGCTTTAATGCCCAGCTCAGAGTAAGGCCTTCCCTGACCAATCCCTATATAATGATAGCCCTATCTCTACCATCCCTGACTCCTTATTCTTTCCTATATTCTCCAGACTATGCATTACTGCTCTAACACTTCACTTATTAGTTTTATTTTTGTGTCCTTCTGTCTTCACAAGAAAGTAAGCTCATAAAGCAAGACTGATTTCTTTCTGGTTCACTTTGATTTTCCTGATACTAAAGGTCAAACCAAGGCCTAGGACATTCTAGTCGAAGTTTTTATTTGTTTTGACCTGTTCCTACCATATCCCATGTATTCCAGCCAGCATCTGACAGAGAACTGTTCAGAAATTGTTGAATGAGTATATCATGATGGCCCATACATACGTAATCTCAGCAGTTGAGAATCCCAAGGCAGGAACATCAGGAGTTTGAGGACAGCTTGTGTAACACAGTATGTCTAAGGTTTTAGATAGACATTGCCGGGGAGGGGGACACAGAGAGAGAGAGAGAGAGAGAGACAGAAAGAGACAGAGAGAGACAGCAAGAGAGAAAAACAGAGAGAGTTTACAAACTTATAATACATATTTTATGAATGTTCTTATACACATGAACTATTCCTAGATTACCACACTTCTTGCTGAATGAATCTAGGATTTAAGGACAAGAATTTCTGCTCTAAATAGTGAATCACTAAGACACTGAGTTCTCCAACTACATTTTCTTTCAAAGATAAGAACCTGTCNGTTGGACCATCTGCCTCTAGACCATACTCAGCCTCATGGGTTGGGGATGGGGTGGCAGAGAATCAATGGCTTAGACTCCAGGAGCAGGTGAGAACTCCACAGCAAGTTCATGAGAATGCTTCCAAAATCTCCTTTATTAATTCTCCTGGAGCACCTTTTATACCTTCAACCCGTGTCCCATTGGTCCCAAGCAAGCATGTCTTCCAAGTGTCAATTCCCAATTGGCTGTCATTGGCTGTCACAAATCTTTAGGTCATCAGGCAGTTTTCAAATTGGTTCCCATGCAGAAGTTACCTCTGAGGTTGCATACCCCAATCCTCCAACATCTCCCCACCATGATTTCCCTGAGTGTTAAATAGGAAATATACCTAATTCATACCAATTAATTAGGAGGGAGATTTTATCATTTGTTTAATTTGTTTTGTATTGTTGAGCAAGGTTTTACTGTATTACTGAGGGTTAGCACAAACTTGTTTCCTAGTCAAGGCTGACTTGGAACTACTGATCATCTTGATTCAAAGTGCTGAGTTTGATGACATGTGTCATCACATTTCCCCCTAAGAAGGTTTTGAATGCAGGGTTTGTGGCATATGGCAGTTGTACAGTTCAGCAATTCTAGTGTTATCAGGCATGGATTGCTATTCTCTAAAATTACACCCTGAACATGACAAATGGTATCTCTATGGGCTTGCACACTAGTCAGAGAAGCTCTCTGTGAAAACAAAAGTCACAACAAGGAAGTTGTGTCTTTTTGTGCAATGTTTATGAATAAAATGTACATGTATAACCTGAAAGGATTATGCAGAAATATTGTTACATTACAACCTTTATAATCTCATCTCCTGGGCAAGCACTCTATGCCCCCAATGCCTCTTATTTTATCATTAATGAATTTTTTTCTAAAATTCTTGAAACTTTATTCAGAGAATAAATGTTTTCTAAACACTTATTTTGGAAAAACTACAAATTATAAAAACAAGTCAACATTTGTTGCCTCTCTCTACAGGAAACTGGCAAATACAAACAGTGTGCTAATGTTACCAGCCGGGAAATGTGCAACTGCTCAGAACATCAAAAGTTTTCCCATGCTGTTGCTTTCTCAGATTGCAAAGAAAAGGTAAAGCAATTTGTATTCCCTCATGATGGAGTGGTTTCCTATTCCTGTTAGTGGAAATGTGCCTTTTAGTTAGACATAAAAACTCAAAGTTGGGGACTGGAGGGATGGCTGAGTGGATAAGAGCACTTGCTGCTTTTGCTGAAGACTCAGGTTCAATTCCCAGAACTTGCAACCTGCTCACAACCAGCTATTACTCCAGTTCTCAAGATCTGATGCCCTCTTCCTGCTTCCACTGACATTGTATGGACTCAGCTTAGAGAAAATCATGCAGGCAAAACTCCATATACATAAAAACTAATCTTTAAAAAAAACAATAAAATTGCACATGTGGAAATAACATCTATTATGACTTAGAATAAATGTGACACCAAAAAAAGATCTAACTTTTTGGAAGAGTTAGTTATAAAAATTATCTCTGATGTAAAACCAAATACCTTATCTGAACACTTTATCTCAGGCAACACATATAAAGATACGCATGTATCAACACACAATTAACAATAGTAATACTACTAATAATAAATTTAACTTACTCTAATTCTTTTTATTGGATATTTCATGTATTTACATTTAAAATGTTAGCCCCTTTCTCTGTTTCCCGTCCAGAACCCTCCTATGCCATCCCTCCTCCCCCTGCTTCTATAAAGGTGCTCCCCCCATCCACACATCCAATCCCAGCTGACCACCATGGCACTTCCTGAAACTGGGGATTCTAGCCTTCACAGGACAGAGGGTCATTTATCTTATTGATGCCAGACAATGCCATCCTCTGCTACATATGGGATTACCATATGGATCCCTCAATGTGTACTCTTTGGTTGGTGGTTTAGTCCCTGGGAGTTCTGAGGGTTCTGGTTGGTTGATATTATGGTTCTTCCTATGGGGTTGTAAACCCTTTCAACTCCTTCAGCCCTTTTTTCTAACTCCTCCATTGGGGTCCCCATGCTCAGTCAAATGGTTGGCTGTTAGCATCCACCTTTGTATTTGTCAGAATCTGGCAGAGCATTTCAGGAGATAGCTATAACAGGATCCTATCAGCAAGCACTTCCTGGCATCTGCGATGGTGTCTGGGCTTGGTGTCTATATATGGGATGAATCCCCAGGTGGGCAATCTCTAGTTGATCTTTCTTTCAGTCTCTGGTCCATACTTTGTCCCTTTATTTCCTATAGTCAGGAGCCATTCTCAGTTAAAAATTTGGAGATGAGTGGGTGGTCCCATCCTCCAACCTTGCCTAGCCTCTGAATATGGCCTCTACAGGTTCTCCAACCTCTTTGTAAGCAGTAAAGACACAAGTCCCACCACGTGTTTTCTTTGATTGGTGGTTTAGTCCCAAGGAACTCTGGGGGTACTGGTTCTTTCATATTGTTGGTCCTCCTATAGGGCTGCAAACCCCTTCAGCTCCTTGGGTACGTTCTCTAGCTCCTTCATTGGGGACCCAGTGCTCCATCCAATGGATGACTGTGAGCATCCACTTCTGTATTTACCAGGCACTGGCTGAGCCTCTCAGGAGACTGCTATATCAGGCTCCTGTCATCAGGCTCTTGTTGGCACCTGCAATAGTGTCTGGGTTTGGTGGTTGTTTATGGGATGCTAGGGGTCCACCCCGTCAAAGACCTACCAGTAAGGAAGTCAGAGACGACGTGTGAAACAGAGTCATTGAGGAAGGTACCCATAGCACAAGGGGGAAAATCTTCCTAGCTTCATAGGTATGAAACCAGAAGGAAGTAGAACTCAAAGTACACAAAACGTTTAACATAGAACCCTTAAGACTCGAAGACCCGATTATAGGACTTATCAATGAGTGAATATCATGTGTGTTCTTTTGTCATTGGGTTACCTCACTCAAGATGATATCCTCCAGATCCATCCATTTATGTAAGAATTTCATAAATTCATTGTTTTTAATAGCAGAGTACTATTCCATTGTGTAAATGTACCACATTTTCCATATCCATTCCTCTGTGGAAGGACATATGGGTTCTTTCCAGCTTCTGGATATTATTAATAAGGCTGTTACGAACATAGTGGAGCATGTGTTCTTGTTATATATTGGAGTGTCTTTTGGGCATATGGCCAGATGTGGTAGATCTGGGTCCTTAGGTAGTACTATGTCCAATTTTCTGAGGAACCGCAAGACTGATTTCCAGGATGGTTGTATCAGCTTGCAATCCCACCAGCAATGGAGGAGTGTTCCTCTTTCTCCACATCCTTGCTAGCATTTGCTATCACCTGCGTTTTTGAACTTAGCCATTCTGACTGATGTGAAGTGGAATCTCAAGGTTGTTTTGATTTGCATTTCCCTGATGACTAAGGATGTTGAACATTTCTCTAGGGGCTTCTCGACCATTCACTATTACTCAGTTGAGAATTCTTTGTTTAGCTCTGTACCCCATTTTTAATAGAGTTATTTAGTTCTCTGGAGTCTAACTTCTTGAGTTCTTAGTATACATTGGATATTAGCCCTCTGTCAGATGTGAGATTGGTAAAGATCTTTTCCCAATCTATTGGTTGCCATTTTGTCCTATGACAGCGTTCTTTGCTTTACAGAAGTTTTTCAATTTTATGAGGTCCCATTTGTTGATTGTTGATCTTAGCGTATAAGCCATTCATGTTCTGTTCAGGAAAATTTCCCCTGTGCCCATGTGCTCAAGGCTCTTCCCCATTTTCTCTGTTATTAGATTCAGTATATCTTGTTTTATGTGGAGGCCATTGATCCACATGGACTGGAGCTTTGTACAAGGAGATAAGAATGGATTGATTTGAATTCTTCTACACATGGACCACCAGTTGAAACAGCACCATATGTTGTCTTTTTTCCTACTGGATGGTTTTAGCTCCTTTGTCAAAGATCAAGTGACCATAGGTGTATGGGTTCATTTTGGGGTCTTCAATTCTATTCCATTGATCTATCTGCCTGTCTCTATACCAATACCATGCAGTTTTTTTGTGTTTATTTTTAATCACTCTATAACACAGCTTGAGGTCAGGGATGGTGGTTCTTTCCAGGAGTTCTTTTATTGTAGAGAATAGTTTTCATTATCCTGGGATTTTTGTTATTCCAAATGAATTTTCAAATTGCTCTTTCTAACACTATGAAGAATTCTGATGGGGATTGCATTGAATCTGTAGATTGCTTTTAGTAAGATGGCCATTTTTACTAAATTAATCATGCTAATACATGAGCATGGGAGACTTAACGTTCTGAGATCTTCTTAGAGTTCTTCAGAGACTTGAAGTTCTTGTCATACAGATCTTTCACTTGCTTGGTTAGAGTCACACCTAGTCATTTTCTATTATTTGTGTCTATTGTGAAAGGTGTTGTTTCCCTAATTTCTTTCTCAGCCTGTTTATCCTTTGAGCAGAGGAAGGCTACTGGTTTGGTTGACTTAATTTTATATCCAGTCACTTTGCTGAAGTTGTTTATCAGCTTTTGGAGTTCTCTAGTAAAATTTTTGGAATTAAGAATACTATCATATCATCTGCAAATAGTGATATTTTGACTTCTTCCTTTCCATTTGTAACACTTTGACCTCCTTTTGTTGTCTAATTGCTCTGGCTAGGACTTCAAGTATATTGAATATGCAGGGACAGAGTGTGCAGCCTTGTGTAGTCTCTATTTTAGTGGGATTGCTTTAAGTTTCTCTCCATTTATGTTGATAATGGATACTGGTTTGCCATTGCTTTTACTATGTTTAGATATGGGCCTTGAATTACTGATCTTACTAAGTCATTTACCATGAAGGGGTGTTGAATTTTGTCAAAGGCTTTCTCAGCATCTAATCAGATGTTCATGTGGATTTTTTTCTTTGAGTTTGTTTATATAGTGGTTTATGCTGATGGATTTCCACATATTGAACCATCCCTGCATTCCTAAGATAAAGCCTACTTTATCATGATGGATGATCCTTTTTTGTGTTCTTGGATTCGGTTTGTGAGAATTTTATTGAGTATTTTTGCATTGAAATTCATAAGGGAAATTGGTCTGAAGTTCTCTTTGTTGAGTCTTTGTGTGGTTTATGTATAAGTGTAATTGTGTCTTAATGGATTATATTGGGTAGTGTTCCTTCTGTTTCTCTTTTATGAAATAGTGTGAGAAGTATTGGAATCAGGTCTTCTTTGAAAGTCTGATAGAATTCTGCATAAAAACCATCTGGTCCTGTGCTGTGTTTGGTTGGGAGACTTTTAATGACTACTTCTATTTTTTCAGGGGTTATAGGACTATTTATATGGTTTATTTGATCTTGATTTAACTTTGTTACCTGCTATCTGTGTAAAAAAAAATGTCTATTTCATCTAGAGTTTCCAGTTTTGTTGAGTATAGGCTTTTGTAGTATGATGTGATAACTTTTTTAAAAATTTCCTCGGTTTCTGTTATGTCTCTCTTTTCATTTCTTATTTTGTTAATTTGAAACTGTTTCTGTGCCTTCTGATTAGTTAAGGGTTTATCGTTCCTATTGATTTTCTCAAAGAACCATCTTCTAGTTTTGTTGAGTCTTTGTATAGTTCTTTTTGTTTCTACTTGGTTGATTTCAGGCCCAAGTTTGATTGTTTCCTGCCATCTACTCCTCTTGGGAATAATTGCTTCTTTTTGTTATAGAGATTTCAGGTGTGCTATCAAGCTGTTAGTGTATGCTCTCTCCAGTTTCTTTTTGGAGGCACTCAGAGGTATTAATTTTCCTCGCATCACTGCTTTCATTGGGTCTCCTAAGTTTGGGAATGTTGTGCCTTCATTTTCATTAAATTCTAAAAAGTCTTTAATTTCTCTCTGTATTTCTTCCTTGGCCAAGTTATCATTGAGTAGGGTGTTCAGCTTCCATGGGTATGTGGGCTTTCTGTTGTTTTGTTGTTATTGAAGACCAGCATTATTACTCTGTGGTGATCTGATAGGGTGCATGGAATTATTTCTGTCTTCTTGTATCTGTTGAGGCCTGTTTTGTGACTGATTTATGGTCAGTTATGGAGAAGGTACCATGATGTTCTGAGAAGAAGGTATAATATATTCACTTTAGGGTGAAATGTTCTATAGATATCTGTTAAATCCATTTGGTTTATAACTTCTATTTGTTTCACTGTGTCTCTGTTTAGTTTCTGTTTCCAGGATCTGTCTATGGAAGAGAGTTGGGTGTTGAAGTCTCCCACTATTATTGTATGAGATTCAATGTATGCTTTGAGCTTTCGTAGTGTTTCTTTTATGAATGTGGGTGCCCTTGCATTTGGAGCATAGAAGGTCAGAATTGAGAATTCTTCTTGGTAGATTTTCCCTTTGATGAATATGAAGTGTCCTTCCTTATTGTTTTTGATAACTTTTGGTTGAAAGTCAATTTTATTCCATATTAGAATGGCTACTCCAGCTTATTTCTTGGGACTATTTGCTTGAAAAAAATATCTGGCCTTTTACTCTGAGGTAGTGTCTGTCTTTGTCACTGACATACATATCCTGTATACAGCAAAATGCTGGTTCCTGTTTATGTATCCAGTATGTTAGTCTATGCCTTTTTATTTGGGAATTGAGTCCATATATGTTAAGAGATATTATGGAATTGTGATTGTTGTTTCCTGTTGTTTTTGTTGTTAGAGATGGAATTATGTTTGTGTAGCAATCTTCTTTTGTGTTTATTACAAGACAATTTTCTTGCTTTTTCTAGGGTGTAGTTTCCTGCCTTGTGTTGGAGTTTTCCATCTATTATTCTTTGTAGTGCTGGATTGGTGGAAAGATATTGTGTAAATTTGTTTTTGTCATGGAATATCTTGGTTTTTCCATCTATGGTAATTGAAAGTTTTGCTGGGTATATAGTTGTCTGGGCTGGCATTGGTGATCTCTTAGGATCTGTATAATATCTGCCCAGGATCTTCTGGCTTTTATATTCTCTGGTGAGAAGTCTGGTACAATTCTGACAAGTTTGCCTTTATATGTTACTTGAACTCTCCCCCTTACTGCTTTTAATATTCTTTCTTGGTTTTGTGCACTTGAGGTTTTGACTATTATGTGACAGGAGGAATTTCTTTTCTGGTCCAAACTATTTGGAGTTCTTTAGGCCTCTTGTACGTTTATGGACATCTCTTTCTTTAGGTTAAGGAAGTTTTCTTCTATAATTTTGTTGAACATATTTACTGGCCCTTTAAGTTGGGAATCTTCACTCTCTTCTATAACTATTGTCCCTAGATTTGGTCTTCAAATTATGTCCTGGATTCCCTGGATGTTTTGGGTTAGGATATTTTTGCCTTTTGCATTTTGACTGGTTTGTCAGTGTTTTCTATAGTTATCTTTTGCACCTGAGATTCTCTCTTCTATCTCTTGTATTCTGTTGGTGATGCTTGCATCTATGGCTCCTGATCTCTCTCCTAGCTTTTCTATCTCCAGAATTGTCTCCATTTGTGATTTACTTATTGTTTCTATTTCCATTTTTAGAGCCTAGATGGTTTTGTTCGATTCCTTCACCTGTTTGGTTGTGTTTTCCTGTAATTCTTTAATGGATTTTTGTGTTTCCACTTTAAGGGCTTCTTCCTGTTTCCCTGTGTTCTGTATTTTTTTTTTTAAAGAGAGTTATTTATGTCCTTCTTAATGTCCTCTATCGTCATCATGAGATGTGATTTTTAAATCATATCTTGCCTTTTTTGGTATGTTGGTGTATCCAGGACTTGGTGTCTTGAAAGAACTAGGTTATGATGATGTCAATACCCTTGGTTTCTGTTGCTTATATTCTCGTACTTGTCTCTCTCCATCTGTTTATCTCTGGTGTTAGTTGGTCCCTCCTGTGGCTGTGAGCCTGTGCTCTTAGGTATGTCATCACTCCTGGGAGACCAGTTCTCTCGATGGGATTTGAGTGTGGAAAATTGTGTCACAGGGTTAGCTCAGGGGTGCTGATAGAAACTGGAAGGTTCCTGTTCTTGACTGCTCTGCAGCTCCTGTGCCCTGTGTACTCCTTGTGGGTCCCTCTTTGGCCAGTTATTGGAACAAAAGTGGTGGTCTCACATGTGAAATTAGGAATGACAACACTCCTGGGAGACAGGCTCTCTCATGTGATTTAGCTGTGCCACTTCTGGATATACATCTTAAGGACTTAGTCAATATATCACAGAGAGTTATGCCCACACAATTATTGCTGCATTACTTACAATCACTAAGAAACGAAACTATTTTAAATGTCCATGGATAGACAATATTTGTCCAGGAGTATTTTTTCAGCAGTAAACAAAATAAAATAAAACAAAACGTGAAATCATGATATTTTCAGGAAAAGTACCATTTGATGGTACTGCAGATCATTGTGTTAGGGGAAATAAGTCAGGCTTAGAAAAGGAGTACTATGTTTTTCCTCATGTAAAGACTCTACACTTAAATTTATATTGGGAGAGTTGAAAGTAGAAAAGCAACCACACAAGAGGAGGAAAATATCTTCAATTGTAGTAGATAGATAAGAGAATTTATGTGAAATAAAAGCAGAAGGAAACTCTGTCTGCAGAGAACAAGAGGATTTTAGAGAAGAGGATGTGAAGCAAAAACCCAATGTACAGGGAAGATTATATATATATATATATATATATATATATATATATATATATATATATATATATATATCATAAGTTTATGTTTGTGTAAGAAAACTCCATAATTACACTTATCTCTTTGTATAATAACATCAGTGTTTTTTTAAAGTTATGAATCTTATTACTTGGAATTTTCATGGATTTGGTTGTGATAGACCATCTCCATATCTGAAAGGCAGAGATCCTAAGAAGCATTCTACTCAGAATAGCCAAGATTCTGCAAACATTTCATTCATTTTCTGGCCAGAAATTATAGTATTGAATTTTCCATTCTTATATGCATTCATATAATTTGTATTTTAGGTTCATCGTTTCAAGTTTCCAGTCACACAATACCCAGTTGTTTTGGAAATTTTCAATGAAAGAGATAAAATCTCCGCAGAACCTCCATATTTAGTTACCATGACTGAAGTGAATATGAGGAAAAACTGGCAACTAAGTATGGCTTTCTCTCTCCTCTGCTTATCTTACAAGCCATTGTCTTATTAGTGGTTTTCTTTTTTTTTTTTAACAAAGTTTTTAAAAATCCTTTATTTACTTATTCATTCATTCATTTATTCATTTATTTACACTCCAGACCCCATTTCCCATCTCGGTCCACTCTCCGACAGTTTCACATCCCATAACACCCCTCTGAGCCCCCCTCCACAAGGATGTCCCCAGCACCCCCCCCCAACCAGACCTCTAAACTCCCTGGGGCCTCCAGTCTTTTTTTTTCTCTTTATTAGATATTTTCTTCATTTACATTTCTCATAATATCCAGAAATTTTCCCTTACCCTCCCGCATCCCCGCCTTGCTCTCCTACCCACCCCCTCCCACGTAATGGCCCTGGCATTCCCCTGTACTGGGGGATATAGAGTCTGTATGACCAAGGGGCCTCTCCTCCCAATGATGGCCAACTAGGCCATCTACTTCCATACATGCAGCTAGAGACATGAGCGCAGGGGGAACTAGTTAGTTCATGTTATTCTTCCACCTAGAGGGTTGAAGACCCCTTCCGCTCCTTGGGTACTTTCTCTAGCTCCTACCTTGGGAGTCCTGTGTTCCAACTAACAGCTGACTGTGAGCATCCACTTCTGTGTTTACCAGGCACTGGTATAGCACCCCACAAGACAGCTATATCAGTTCCCTTTCAGCATTATCTTGCTGGCATATGCTATAGTGTTTATTTTGGTGGCTGATTATGGGAGGGATCCCTGGCAGCCGCCGTCACTGGTTGGTCCATCCTTTTGATTCAGCTTCACACATGATCTCTGTAACTCCTTCAGTGTGTGCTTTGTTCTTAATTCTAGGAAGGGACAAAGAGACCACATTTTGAACTTCATTCTTCTTGAGATTCATGTGTTTAGTAAGTTGTATTTTGGGTAGTCTAGGCTTCTGGGCTAGTATCCACATACCAGTGAGTACATGTTATGTGAGTTCTTTTGTGATTGGGTTACCTCACTCAGGATGACATCCTCCAGATCCATCCATTTGCCTAGAAATTTCATATATTCAT
>CACVCL010030250.1:0-52899 GCA_902729485.2 Mus minutoides
GGGGAGGAAAA
Organism: Mus minutoides; assembly: GCA_902729485.2. NCBI lineage: Eukaryota > Metazoa > Chordata > Mammalia > Rodentia > Muridae > Mus > Mus minutoides. The sequence goes on from CACVCL010030250.1 coordinate 12, forward strand.
GAGAGGAAAGATGTGAGGGGAATCAAGATGATGGGAATGGGGATAGGAGAGGAGGGGAGGAGAGAGGAGAGAAGATAATGGACAATGTTACTTGACTACTAGAAGAAATGGATTAACTCAACATCACCCCACATGGTTTTCCAATACAGAAAGCAGCCTTGTGATTTCCCACCTCAAGAGATGATCTCTGACAGAAGATAAAATATTGTATAACCGAGGACATAATCAGTTCATAGGATAAAGCAGACCACCATAAAATGCTTTTTTCCCCTTCTCTAATCGGACCTTCCTAATGTAGACTCTATTATTTTTCCTTTCAAAAGCTTACTGTAAGAGACAAAGTAAAGCAGGACATCTAATGTGTTGGTTAACTCTGATTTTCAAACTGAAGTGATCTCAAATCAATTAGAAATTCAACCTCTGGTCATGTCTGTATGGGGCCTTCTAGGTAAAGTTTAAGGGGGGGACAATTTACCTTAAAAGAATGCCACCATTCTGAGAATTGAGACTGTGTACTGAATTCAAAGAAGAAAAGAGGTGAGCACTAGCCTCTCCTCCCCCATCCCCTTCCTTTCCCTCTCCTCCCCTCTTTTTTCTTTCTCCTTCCCTCCCTCCCTCTCTCCCTCTCCTCTTCTCTCTTTCTCTCTCCATATGGGTACAATAGTAGCATCTGCCTGGAAGCTGCCATGATTGACTGTAACTGTGATAAAAGATAAATGCTGTCTTCTTTAAATTGTTTTTGTCAACTGTTTTGTCCTAACAAGTAAAAACTACAGGGTACAACCTCTCTCATCACTGTCTTTCTGTGTTTCTCTTTTATTCATTCTTGGTACACTTCTCTCCCATCTTCTCCCCCCTCCACATTATCTCCTCATTTCTCTCATTCCTCCTCCTTTCTCTCCTTCCTCCTCTTCTCTCTCCTAAATTGAGACAGTAGTTTAAGCTTTTTATGGTTTTTCAAATTAAAATATGATCCTTCTCACTAAACAAATGCTTCATCCTAGCACACATCCATTTTGGGAATACTGAGCCATAAACCTAGAATCAAACAAATAAAGCCATCTTCCACAGGATGACTCAAAGAGTGAGAAAAGAGAGATTCTGAGTCAGAGGAAGAGTTTTAGCATTTTGTGGACAGATTTTTCTGCTTTGTTATTCAGCCTTGTGTAGGATTTAATGATCTGAATCAACTCTTTGTAAAACCCACGGACCCATCTACGCAAAGCAAAAATAAACAGACTTGTTAGAAAAGATCACAGCAATAGAAGGAACGTTAGCACATGTGTGTCTGCACAAACATCACCGCAGTCACATGAAGCAAGACTTGATAAGCTGAGTGAGGTACATGATTACTTGGATTGCCCCCAAATAGGCTCTAAGCATCTATTATTCACTATTTTAGATGTAATCCTGTAATAACTCTTGTCTAGATACTGAAAAATATATTAATTATAAGAAGCAGACAGAAATGGATTCATCCCTTATTATCTCACAATGGAAACAGAGGATTAACAACTTAGTGACCAGTTTTTTCTTTCTACAAACAGTTCAAAAGAAATTCCAGATTACAATGATGAATTTCCCTTTATTTTATATGACAAAGAATTTTGCAACTATCAGGAGGCAGGCACTGTTTAAAGCATTGTCAATAATACAATTAACCGAAGAGATTAATGCCCTGACTTTATTAAGCTGATATGAGTACATTAAATAAATAAATTTTCTCATCCAGGATGGAAGAGTCTATGGAAATCAAGAAAGGTAAAATAAGAAAGTGGCTTGAGAATCAGGGGAGGAGGCTTCAGTGCTAACTGTGATAACTGTGTTAGGTGTAATGAGATGTAAGAGTTGAGACTTCAATAAGTTGAGGTAATTCCAGACATCAGGCCCCTTTGGGTACCATGATTTTATACTTTGATTGCCATCAAAACAAATTGGAACTCACCAGTGCAACAGGGTTGGATGATGGGATATTGTAGGAGATGTTTTGGTCATGATGGCTTAATGCTGGTATGAAAAAGAAGAGTGTGAGCTCTCATCTTCTCTCACAATGTGAGAGCAACATTGGCTGCTCCCCTGCTTCCCTATGGAGGTTAAAGGTTTGATGCTTCCCTCTGGAGGTTAAAGATTTGAGGTGCTATCTTAGAAGCCGAGTAGTTCCTGAATCTGCTTCTGCTTAAATTTTGGACTTCTGAATCTCCATAATTGTAAGAAGGAACTTTCTTTCAGGAGTAAGTAACTCACTCTCAAGAAATGCTCCATGGCATCAAGGAAGGAGTAAGGAATGGGGAAATTTACCTAGGCAAGAGAAATGCAATGGCCTTTAAGAGGATAACTAATGCATACAATGATTGCCTATCAGGTCAGATAGACTGGACTAGAGGTTGACTGAAGGATGGATAATAAAAAGATGCTAGGGAAACTAGGGATGCCAGACCATGAAGACTGTTTAGTTTGTCTATGGTCTTTCTAATATCTGTAGGAAGAGCCATGGAAAATGCAGTGGACTTAGTGTTATCATTGCACCTAACTATTGCTTGTTTGATTGATTGATTGATTGATTGTCATCGGTGTTCACCTGTAGGTTGTGCACATATATGAACATGAATACAAGTTCCAGTGCATTCCTCATGTGTTTGCATGTAATCTTCCAAGTGATTCCTTGAGTTATGAGTCTCCTGATCAAACACTGTTCAGGGAATACACTGTCTATACTTTCTGAAGTTCAAATAACAGAAGGGCCACCACACTCACCTGTTATTTTCATGGGATTCAAACTCTGGTCCCATTTCTTTAGTGGTTAGTGCTTTAACTAATAAACTATGTCCTTATACATTTAACCATACCTTTCTGTTCTAAATATATTTTTATATTGGTCAAACCCAATATTGGCAGAAATAACAAATAATATAATTGAGCTCCTATGATCTTCTATGAAAAGTCTGTGTATTTTGTAAAACTTGCTGACATTCCCAGAAAACAACATCAACAACAATCATTTACATCTTCAAAACAGACTCACTGATCAAAATTTTAATTATTATGAAATGTTGGAATGTTGCATGTCCAAAGCTCAAAGCTCTTGAGTTATTAAAGCCTAAATAGCTATTATACTTCTCACCTCTGTGTGTGACCTAACATCCTTGTGAGTATTAGGTAAAAATAGATTGCATCAAGTCAAAAGTTAACTGTCATCAAATAGCATCTGAGGGCAAGACATTTCCCACTTGGCAGTAATTTGCCTAATGCACCAAACAAAAGATTTGAAAAGCATTTTTGACATCTGAATTTTTTTCATGCTGTTATTGTCAAAATATGACACATGCCATGCAGGGACACTGTACTGGTGTAATCTAAAGCTGTGTTCATGTCATATTTGATACTAGAATAAACTATCTTCTATTGCTTCTAAGGTAAAAGACACACTTTTGTGCCTTGTCAGCTTTCTATTAATGATATCTGTGTCACAGAACAGTTGAAATTATATACACAGAGAAAAGATATGGACACTGTTTCATATCTGAATTGGGTTTAATGTCTTTGTTTGCTTATTTTAACACGTACACTCTAAGTCTATGAATGGAAACTAAAATATTGAAGAATGTTGACTCAAATAGATAGACTGAGCACAGGCAGCTAGGTTGAATTCTAAAGGGTCCACAAGTGAATAGAACATAATGTTCCCTGTTTGTACCATAGTAGAACATTGGTTGTATCACATCAGATACTGAAATCACATTTGAATACATCTACTCTTATTATAATCTATGGGGAGAGTACAGAGTCACATGTGTTTGTTAAACCTCCATCAAACCTTAGATCCACTTTTCTGCCTGTGAATTTCTGTGAGTTTAAAGCACATGTTCTTAGCCATGACGTTATATACCAGTTTAAAAACAACATTTTAAAATAGATTGTGAGAATTTTCTGAAAGTTATCAGGAGATAGGATCCACTGAGGAAAACAAAAACAAAAACAAAAAAAAAAAAACAAAAAAAACAAACAAACAAAAAAAAACTTGTAGTGAAACTCAAGACAAATGCAAGGTGCATGATCCCCATCTTTACAATGATGAATGCTGTTGGTCAAATGCAGAAATGGCCACAGAATTTACTGTGCCTCTGGCCCAGCACATGCTAACATGCTGTTCGCTCAACTGAGATAGTTAGACTCATTCTCTCTTTCTCTCTCTCTCTCTCTCTCTCTCTCTCTCTCTCTCTCTCTCTCTCTCTCTCTGTCTCTCTGTCTTTGTCTCTGTCTCTCTTTCTTTGTTTTGAGACAAGGTTTCTCTGTGTAACCCTGGCTGTCCTGGAACTCACTTTGTAGACCCGGCTGGCCTCAAACTCAGATATCTGCCTGCCTCTGCTTCCTGAGTGCTGGGATTAAAGGCTTGCACCACCATGCCCAGCTCTTCTTTTTTGAAAAAGGTGGCAAATGCTGCCTCGGTTGATATTCAATGTCCTGAACAGATTTTGCTCTATATTGATTCAAGTGTCAAATTATTGACTTATATTTACTTTAATTTTAGTATACTTTCCATGGACATAAAATAATTTACTTTGTTTCTCTCAATTCTTATATTATGATCTCATCATTTAACTTAGAACAATAAATTTTTCTAACTTTTACCGTCAAATGGCTTGTCCAAAAGTCATAGAATGAGTTACTAGCAAGTGTGGATAGTTCAACCATTGGGATATCTATCCAAAACACACCAAGATCACTACACCCTATGGTTAAATGGAACAATTTTAATTTACTTGTAATATTTTCTTCTATTGATAAGAAAGACAGGAATATGAATGTCTTCTCTTGTTCTCATGCATTTTTTGATTCCCATGTGGAAATTTTTGTAGATTTTTACACTGGACATAATATTCATGCATATTCTTATTTACCAAGTACCCTTATTCCCTAATATTCTTCCATGATATAAGCACAACCCCCCCCCCCCCAGCATCACCTTTAGCTTTGAAACTGAGAGGTCAGGAGAAAGTGTCTTGACACATCCTAGGACTTTTGGGATAGCATTTGAAATGTAAATAAAGAAAATATCTAATAAAAAATTTTTAAAAATTTACCTTCACCATCAAGAAAATGACTGTATTATTCCATTATCATCCCAATATTGTTTCCTCCTCTTGCTCATTTTTAAACTAATTTAAAATCTAATCAGGAAGTATGAATATCATTTACTAAACATCTCAGTGATCTCCATTTTACTTATAATTCAGAGGTATTACTTTGCTACAGATCACAGATTTTTCTCTGAATGAAAGGAAATTGTTTAGTAGATTTGCAAAGGAATGTTTACTCCGCTCGATGTACTACATTTAGCATGTTAGACAGACTCACTTACTTTATGTCCACAACCAAGAGGTGAAGCAAACATTATTAACATTGTCACTTGCAGAGAACTTGTAGCTCAAAGAGTTGAAATTTCTCCAAAGACATGTAGCTTCTAAATTTCCTCCTCTACTACTCAAAATGATTGCTAGCATTTACCTGGGATCTCCATGGAAACTAACAGATGCCACATTTTCTACAATGTTTAACTTCACATTATTCAGTTAAACCTCTGTAGACACTCAGATGGCTTGTAGTTGTTAATAATTTAAACAGAGGCACAAAACTTTTGCTTTGCATCAGTTCTAATACTATCATTTTAAATTAATGAGATATGGGCTTTAAATTTTCATTTATTTAGCTTTAAAAAGCATAATAATCAATCTTACCTTGTAGTGCAAACTGCTAAATGACATAAATTATTCGATGTTGAGCATTGCATAAAAATATATAATAAAACTCTTTGATCTTTAAAACTTGATACAATGATGCATATTCTATTGGCTTACACCAGTCTCTGCTTAGTGAGTTCCACTGTTATAAAACAAGAGCAAAATCGGGATAGAATTTCCTATTTTAACACAAATATCAATTCTTAATTTAATGTAAATTCCTTGGAGTCAGAAACAATCATTAGTTAAAATTTTATGTTTTAACATCTATCCAAAAAGCACACAAAATTATAATTGGTGAATAGATATGTGTAGGAAATAAATACCATAAGGGCAAGATAAAGGTTTTGAATCATAATGTTAATATTGCTATCTAGTATGAGTCATTGAAGAGGAGAGATAAAGCATGGCTAGGAACTGTTGTTAACAATGAAAACTACTATTATTTAGCTGTTCCATATCCACTTATGATATATTTCACTTTTCTGTGATTTTATGTAAATGTCTTCTCGGCCTTGAAGAGAGTGAGTGAAGTCTGCCACATCTGTCTGAAACTCCCCTGCAAACTTTCTAGCTTCTGGGCTCCTCACAATCCTCTATTCCCAACCAGAGAGCACCCCAGAACTGTCAATACACCTTAGTGAATTGAAAAAAGAGGTTTCAGGTTTGGTATTCACTCAGATATGCCTATAGACCTCTGCTGAAAATAGTCTTTTTCTTTAGACTCCCCCTGCTTCTCCTGGTTAATTCCATTAATCTAGCTCCATATATGACACTGAAAAATACTGGGTAACAGATAAGAGTACAGTCAAGCAGAACTAAATAATCACTGCAAAGATACAAGGACTCAGAATTGCTATTGTTTTCCTAGAGTCAAACATAGCTCTGGGGAAGCAATCAATATTTGTCTAACTGAATTGATTGAACATGGTCCAAATCAAGCCAGAGAGTAAAGGCAAGGCAGCATGAGTGGGAGGCTTATTTCTAATCAGCATTTTATAGATATCACCAGAATCTGTCCATACGGTATTCTGTGATAGATATTAGTAACACTATCCTTGGCTCTTCGGAACACTAAAGATTAGAAGAGTTAAATGTCAGACTGAAGTTATTGATTATCTATTAGCAGCAGAACTTAGATTTAGAGGTGAATTCATTCTATTAAAATGCTGTAAGTTCCATGAGTACATAATGGATATAGTAAAAGTAGTAAAGTACACTTTCTTTTGGTACATATATAAGTAGGCATTTATATACATGTGGACAGGGTTTTTGTTCTTTTTTTTTTTTCTGTTAGACCATATGTAATCCAAACTCTTTAATAACACCTTTACTCTTAGCAATTATTAGATTTACAAATGTATAACTGTGGAAGGATGTTGCCATCCTCAAACAGAAAACAAACTCTTTCCTAGAACAACACTACAATAAAATAATGTTTAATTTGCCTACTAATTCACAGGTGGTCTGTAGCCACTTATAGTCATTGCCTGTTGGACAAGGACTATGATGATGCCAGTGACATCTTTGTTCGGAAAGACAGAAAACATGAACTTCCTTCAGTACTAGCAGATCAGGCCATTTCATTATCAAGTAGTGAAAATTATATATATATATATATATATATATATATATATAAAACCACCTAAATCTCACCATTCCTTTTTACAAAGGGTTGACTTTAAAGCTTCATTCTTATCTGTCTGAAAGTAAACAAATTGCGAAGAACCATTGCACTTAATCAACTCTACAACTTGAATCAATTTTCTGATACCTACATCTAATTAACACTAATAATAAAATTACTGTGTTGCTATGGGTTTCCTTGGCTGAAATTCAGAACAGTGTCACCTAATTAAACCGAACAGAAACTGCCCAGCATCTGTCTGTCTTTCATGTAAATGTCCACCAATTAAAAACAAATTACTACAATTATAAATAGCAGTTAATATTTACTGAATATCCAACAAATTTTAAAAGTGACAAGTAAATTAACAATAAAGTGGTATGTATAGAATTTGCTGTTCAATAGCTACTTTTAAGGGAATTGTGATGCCATAAATAATTATACAAGCTCAGTAATGTTTTCAAAATTCAAACATTGCTATTATCTATGAAATAGATAAAATGGCATCTCTCAAAAATGTTAGAGACTATAGAGGAAATATTGTTATGTTTGTACTCTCATGAAACAATAAAACTCTATCTTTCATAGGAAAATAATTCAAGTCTCATCCCCTCATCTGAGATGCTCATTGGTGATGAATTTTTATAGTGAATAGCAAAATTGAAATAAATACTACACACTGCATTGAATATTATTTTAGAAGGTAGTTTGAGTAATTTGAAGGGCTAATCAACAAAGGACTATTCCTAAGAAGTTGTGCAACTACAAGTCATTTGCATGTTGTTATTAATGTGAGTCAATGGATAGGTAAGGTAAGAGTGACATGCCCGACCAATACAGATGTGGATACTCACAGAGAACCATCCGACTGAGCAGTAGGACCCCAGTGGAGGAGTTAGGAGAAGGACTGAAGGAGCTGAAGGGGGTTGCAACCCTATAAGAAGAACATTATCAAGCAACCAGACTTCTGAGAGCTCCCAGGGACTAAAACACCAAACAAAAACTACATATGGAGGGACCCTTGACTCCAGTTGCATATGTTGCAGAGGAAGGCACTGTCTGCTATCAATGGGAGGGGTGGCCCTTGGTCCTGTGATGGCGTAATACCCCAGGGTAGGGGAATGCTAGGGCAGTGAGGCAGGAGTGGGTGGGCAGGTGGATGAACACCCTCATAGAGGCAAAGAGTGAGGGAGGAGAGATTAGGATTGTGGAGGGAAATCTGGGAAGGGGATAACATTTGAAATGTAAATAAATAAAATAACCAATAAAAAGACATAGACCCACGACTTCTGCAGGCACGTGATTTTCTTTTACTTTTTTGATAATCTGTGGATCACAAGCTTGTGTCTCGGTTCTACCTGCCATTTATTGACCACCTGTATGCTAAAGATTGATCTCTTGTTTTCATAATAGTCAACAGATTTGATTTTTATATAATTACCCTTTAAATATGATAAGAAAGCTAAAGATTTGATTTTTATATAATTACCCTTTAAATATGATAAGAAAGCTAAAGCCAGAGGTTTTAATAATTTTGCTGACAAATTTGATGACTGGTGAAGTACAGAATGGAAGCAAAAAGTTTACTTCCAAAATGTAAACTCTCATCAATAAATTAAATTATCTTGCTTCGCTCAAAGATATGTCTGAGTAGTTGCTATGGAAATTCTTGAATTGTTGCAAGGAAAAAAAAAAAAAACCTCTCATCTAATACAGTTTCAATTACTAATGGCTGCAGGGATACATCATGTACAGAACCATCAGAAAACAATAGGAGCTACAAAAAAAGATAGGCCCTTGAAATAGCCTGTTATTTGATCCAGAAGTTACTATTTTCAAGATCTTTTGGAGGTTGAAGACGTGTTGACTGATTCTTCAGTTATTTGTTTTCAGAAATGAAGTGACTAAGAAAATCACTACTTCCTCCCTCCATATTTTCAGCTCACTGTTGAGGAGCCAGGAGGCAAAGGCAGCTGTTATTTATAATTAACGCCCCTTGAGAAACACTTCACATGGTTATCACTCTTCTTCACGTGAACATTATTATTTTCTTTCTTTTACAAATTAATATCAAATGAGCTTCAGGTTTAAATTAACTTGCTCAGTTTTAAACAGAGTGCTATGAAGAATGTTAAAATTTATAATTCAAACTTTTCTAACAGGTAACATGTTATATGCCTATAATCCCACCTTTCAAGAAGCACAGGCAGAATAATTCTACAAGTTCAAGAAAACACTCATGCCATTGTCCATTCTAGTTCAGGCTGCGTGATCTATTTTACCAGAGAGAGAGAAAAAGAGAGAGAGAGAGAGAGAGAGAGAGAGAGAGAGAGAGAGAGAGAGAGAGAGGAGGGAGAAGGAGGAGGAGAAGGAGAATAAGCTGGAGGAGGAAGAGGAGGAGGGGAGGAAGAGGAAGAAGAGGAGGAGGAGCAGCAGGAGAAAGAGGAATCAACGATCATTAAAAGTAAAAGACAAAATTTAAGTCAATTGCCTCCATAATTTGTAAACTATCCTCAAATGATTTACAATCTCTATTTATAAATATTCTCATAATAATTCAGACTAAGAGAAAATAAAACACTCACAAGCATTCCTCATGTTCCTTTATTGAATGTTTTGTATAATTTCCAACACAGATGGAAATTAATTAAAATAAAAACATAGCCTACAAGATGGTTAATGAATGAAGTCTAGCCCCTCTCAGTTATATTACATGGCTACAGGAGTTTCCTTGAGCTTTTCAAATTGTTGTACAATTCATGAAGAACTTATTATAGGGAGATTGTTCTATGTCTAGGTTATCCTCTGCTGACACTTCGTGCGATATTGTCTATCTATAACAACATCATTAGGGAGGCAAAGACAGAAGGGTTCTGCAAGTTCATGTACAGCCTAGAATCACAGTAAATTCTATTGTACCAATTCGTAACACTGTTGGACATGAACATATGTGCATATATATATATATATATATATATATATATATATATGCTTTATATTATAAGAGAATCACAAATAAACTTTCTACTATAAATATGTGCCTGGGCCATATTTTTCTTCCTATAATTTGATTTTGTATTTGCACATAATAGTAAAAAATCCTTATGCATGATATTATTTAATTAAAAATTACTTCAAAGTGGGTAACCTTTAACATAATAATAAACTAGCCAAGAAAATTCTACAAGGAGATAAAAAAATGGAAAGTATAAAATTTATGATTTTATATTATAAAATAAACAAATGTTTTAATGTTGTCCTATAATATCCCCTATATGCAGAGAAGCCATGATCAGGTAAATTGTTTCTAGTTATCAGAGATTTTTTTGTACCTGTAACCATAGATATTATTATGGTAATTACTAGGAGAGAATTTTGTCAAAACTCAGAAGACTTACTTTCAAGTATACTATTTTTCAAATAAATGTGGAACCACTAGTGTATCATCAAAGGGAAACATACCTATGTCATGAATTTTGATCCTTCAACTGAAAGCAAATATTAGCTTCTTGACTTAGCATCCAAACTTGACCTTAGATGAACCACCACACAACAAAAAATTCTAATTAAAATTGAACAGTAATATTTCTCATGAAAATATGTTTGTGGGATTACTTAGCAAAACTTAGCTAATGACCCAGTGTAGATGCTTATAGTCTTGATTATAACCAGGCTGAGAACTGTATCTTTATTTCTGTTTGTATTTTGAAGACTACTGATATCCATCATAGGCAGCTATAGAAGAATATGCCTGCAGCACCTTCCTGATTATGTTGCCTAAAATTCATCTAGGCTCACCAAACAGACAACAAATGATATGATGCACACTGAGCTCAGAAAGAAAAGATGAAACCACAGCAAGAATAAGATATTATCTTCAGTGTTTATGAGATAAAGAAGTTATCCTGAACAAATTGACGTGAGTCAGGTCCATAGTTTTATGTGTTGTCTTGAAATAAGCATAGAAACTGTCCAATAATTTAAATGAAATACATGTGCACACATGCACATATGTGCATGCATGTGTGAGCATGTGTGAGCAAGCACGCACACAGGTTCCCATGATTGTTTGCACATGTATATATTTGCACATATGTAAGTATTTAAGCATGTACATGGGGCTTAGAAGCTGAAACTAGGCATCTTCTTCAGTCTCTGCATTAGTATTTGAGAAAGGATCTCTCACTGAATCTGGAGTTCATAGATTTCAAATCCAATGTCACTAGAATATCTAAAAATGTATTCTCATCTCTGATATGGCCTCGATATACATGATTGATATACATTGTCTAAGCTGTTCTCCAAAATAATTTTCTGGATATCATTTTAAATTGCTGTTGAATGACCCAGTAGAGTGAGTGAGAGGATACTTTCTACATATTAGAAATATTAGAATTGAAAAATATATAGACACTGAGAGACTTCGACTTTAAAATTACACAATTGGCAGAACAGACTGAATCCTTTTGGGATAAGATCACATCAAACAGTGGACCCTGCAAACACATGAAAGTATCATTGTGCAGCATGAGAAAGATGGTTGCATTTATGTATTTAGGAATGCATAAGTGTATATATATATATATATATATATATATATATATATATATATATATGTGTGTGTGTGTGTGTGTGTGTGTGTGTGTGTGTGTGTGTAACAAAACATGTAATGAAAATCATTTTTCCATGGAAGAAAGCAAAGAAAAATATGCAATTATAATCTCAGGAAATAATTAAAAATAAAAGCTCTACTGTTTTCAAATATCTTAGAATTTTGTATTTTGAAAAGATAATAGGTTGCTTCATTCAAAATACATATCTATGGCCTGTTATTATAACTGACCATTAATATATCAGAGTAGGATCCCTGAGTATTATAAAATAATATTACTCTATAAGAAACGACAAGTTAAATCAAAGTACTCATGTGCTGTTGTGATGGCAACCATATAAAACATAATTTTGAATAAATAATAAAGACAACTTGTAACTTTGTGACAGGAGCATCATAACTGAATCCATTTGTCAGCTGAACTTATTACGTTATTCACAAACCAACTGTAATCTGAATACACTTATCATTTAAAGTCCTTTCAAAATAATTGAGTGGAAAGAAACATTATCTCCAGTTTAATGTCTCAGGTCTCTTGCTGGTTGCTCATTCAAATGGTAAGGATAACATAAAGATGCAAATATGCACATCTGTGAAGAAATAGTCAACTATTACATTTCTGGTGCTCTCAATATAAATACATAATTTATAAGTGGTCCAGTCTTCAGTGTAGGAAAATGATAAGGAAAAATACTGATGCAATGTTGATGGTCCACCAATATTTCACTTTGTATACTTATTGATTTTTGTTTCCCGAGGTTAACTAGCATTGCAGCCCCATCATGTACTTCCTGCCAGTTAAACATGGGTCTTTTCTGTGATAATCTTAATTGAATGTAAAACACACATCCCCAAGCTAAACTTATCTACAAATATAGCTGAAATGATTATGTTATTAACATTAGTACAAGATCTTCTTCCTTTATTCTTTGGTGATAGGTTTTGTTTTAATTACTGAGTTATTGCTTTTGTTTTTGTTATTTTACATTTGTCTATTTAATAAGTTCTGCCCAGAAATGAGTTCAGTTATTATCATTCTGTTATGATTAGTTGACTTTCCAATTCATTCAAAGTTGTATGTCTACCACATAAATAGCAAATGGGCACTTTGATTTAACTTGTCATATGCTGTCATCAAGAACAGATGTATTTTGTATTGTAAAATAACTGATATTTGAAAATACTCAGGTATCCTATGTTGACAAATTAATAGTCAGTTACCATAGCAGGGCACTGAGATGTATTTTGAATAGAGGAGCCCATGACATCTAATAAAAACTAAAATATCTAAGGTATCTAAAAACAATAAAACTTTTTATTTTTAATTATTTCTTTATTTTATAATGGCATAATTTTCTTCTTTCTTTTTGTCTCATCAAACAAACAAACAAACTCATTGTTCTCTTTCAAATTCATGGCCTTCCTTTTTATTATTTTTTGTTACAAATATATGTCTGGACATGGATTTCAACAGGGACAGTATATCCCAAACTGAAACAATTATATCTCCTCCTTCTAATGACAATATTCTTAAATATGCTTAACATTCTTAAATATGCTTATACTAGTGCATCCATTCCAACAATCCAGAATCATTACCTATTATACAAATCCTTGTCTTCTTTCATATGCTTATATGCTATTTGTCAGTCTCCTTAGCTCAGTTTCCCAAATAAAATTTGAATCTTCCAATCTTTCTCTATTTCAAATTTGGATGCCTGAAGCCTTGCTCGCATCTCTTAATCTTATAATATTTTAAAAATGCATGTGATTCCTCAATTTGATCCCTTAGATCATTGTAACAGCTTCCAATCTCCTACTTGAACAATTATTTGGCTGTTGTTGATGTTGTTTATTTGTTTTATTTGGGGGGGGGTCAGTTTGTTTTTGTGTTGTTTCCTTATTTCACACCATTCTTTTCTCATTGTAGCCAAAAGCATTTGTTTGTTTATTTGTTTATATATACATATATATATATATATATATATATATATATATATATATATATATAATCTTTTTTACATTCCAGTCATTATATCCCTCCTGGTCCACCCCCTGTCTATTCCTTATCTCATACTTTCTGCCTCCCTCCCAGTCTCCAAGAGGATGTGCCCCCCCCCCCGACCCACATCACTAGTCCTCTCCACTCTCTGGGACCTCAATTCTCTTGAGTGTTAGGTGTATCTTCTCTAAGCCTGGATCAGGCAGTCCTCTGCTGTATATGTGTCAGGCACTTTATGTTGATACACTCTTGTTTTGTTGACCTTTCATCTTCTCTAACTAAAATGCATAGTAATGATAATAGATGTGTATTCCTAGATTCTGCTGCATTCTCATTATAAACCCCCCAAAAACAATATAAAACAAAACAAAATCAGAAAGCAAAAGCAAAAAACAAACAAACAAAACACCCACAAATGCAATGCAGGAGCTCAGTGTGGGTTTTCTCTAGTTATAATTCTATGTACAAATAAAAATATTTATATTTTCCCTCAATCCCTGCCTGGCCAAATCATCACCCATATCCAGCTGTATATCCACCTTTATGTCCTCTTCCCTCTTACTCTTTTTTCTTTTTCTATAACCCACTTAATTCAATTAATGCCGCTTTTATGCACATGGCTGAAAGACATTATCCTTTAGATCATGGGTAATCATCCATGGGCCATATTACAAAATGAAACCTACTGTTCTTCCAGTATATCTACATCAATCAGTAGCTCCTCAGATAGAGGTAGAGTTTCATGAGTCTCTTGCATTCGTTGCCTTGATCTTGTGTAGTTTTTGTGCCAGTAGAGAGTGCATAGTACATAGATCTAGTCACAGTGGATAGCGATCAATACAGTGACTCACTACAGCACAAAGTAAATAGATTAAGTGACCATGGTCCATTGATCTGTAAATGTGACATTTGTACCACATACACACTTACACAAGGCTCACAGAACATTATAGACTGGAAGAGAAGGTTTAATAGTGAAGACTTGTGGAATAATGTCTTCTGAACATGATGGAACTATTGCAATCCTAATCTCACAAGAACACAAACACTTTTGACTATCTTTTCTCCACAGAAGTTCTTTGGCTTACTGTGGGGAAATTCAGTAGATGTATAGATGAGACAAGTTATGTTTTGGGGTCAATATATAGGTTGTTTCAGATCAAAACAGAGATTTTTCTTGCTCTTTATAAAATGACATGAAAAATCAGCATGAAAAGGTAAATATGTTCATGTTTAAATTTCAATTGATTGAAAGTTTGAAATGATAAACCTGTTTCCTTGCTCATCTGTTTTGTTTTTAAATACATGTAGGTGACTGTGAATATAATATTGGGCATCATGTTCCTAATTTTTCAGTTATGAATCCACTCATTTAGTGAATTTAGTAGCTGGCTATCAACTGTCAGACATGGTTTAGAATTTAAATATATAGCCATGAATTAATATCAACTAAATTGCTGCACTTATTCTTGAGACCATGAAAATCAATCAACAAGTAAGTAGTGTTTATAGAGTATCTGCTACTACTTCATGCTACGAACAGGATGATTCACATAGCAATCGAATGGAATGGTGAGAAAATGAGCTCTTGTAAATACACTTATGGTCATCAGCACAGTCCCATATGCAACTGAACTGGACCTGAGAGAGAGCTATAGACAGTCACCAGAGGGACGTTATTTTGTGGTCAAAGAAGAGCAATGCACAGTCCCTGAGAAGAAGTTGTGTCTTCCATTTCTGATTAACATCCAGATATGGAGTATACACAGTGAGTAGTAAAAGAAGAATGGGCGGCCATTTTAGAGATCCACTCAACAAAAATTGCAAACAGTGCTCATGGAGGAAGATGTTGGAGTCTTTTCTTTTCTTTTCTTTTCTTTTCTTTTCTTTTCTTTTCTTTTCTTTCTTTTTTTTGACCATTTTATTTGTTTTGAGTAAAAAAAATAGTAATAGCAAATTAAGCTCTTTGATAAGAGGTTAATGTTGCTGTTTGAACTACCTACAAATTCTGAGCAATACAGACATCTTTTCACAGGTAGCACTTCTGGAGGACATGACAATAATCTATATAATTCTAATTGACCCTCTGAAGTCTCTGTGCAATCAAAGCTGCCATTACAAACAAGCATGCGATCTCAATGTCTGTCTTCTCATCTGTCTGCCTACAAGCTCTTCTCCCCATGTCTTCACCACCAGATATATTGATACTTAATTGAATGGTGTTCAATACCAGGGTCTTAATTTAGATGAGTTGATTTAACAACAATAGGAAGCTGTTGGTTTCCCTGCAATCAGAAGTTAGTTACCTCTAAAGCTCTCAAACTCTGAAGAGAAATTCCAATTTAAGTCCAATAACAATTTCTATTTGTAGAGACACATCTCTCCAAAAGTTTCCTAATAACTTTAGCAACTCTATGGGCAATTAGATTGTCCACCACAAAATAAAGTCACAGTAAGGGAGAAATGCAGTAAAATGTCTTTTAATGTTAATGATTGTTCTATGGTGTATTTAGACTTGTTTTCAGTTCTTCCATTCACTCAGGAACTCTTACATTGTTTCTATTCACTCTCTACTGTGAACAATATTTCAGTAAGCATTGTTGTGCTGATATCTATCTGACATACTGATTTCCATTCACTTGGGAGTTTCTCTAAAAGCGATAGAATTTCTGGATCATACACAGAATAAATAAATTGTTAGGTTTTAAAAAGTCCTAAATGCCATCATATTAGGTATAATTAGGCAGGTGCAGAAAGATAAATACTGATTTCAGTTAGCTGTGGAATCTAAAATCTTGATCACATTGAAATAGAGACTAGATTGGTGGTTTCCAGTAGTGGGAGGAACAGTTGGCATAGAAAGAAGAAATAAAGTATTCATCCAGTCAACAGATACAATGCTTACTAGATAAAAATGATAAGCCTTTTTACCATGTGTATATGCTTCAGAATATCACACTGGAGTTTCACTGCTTTCTGATTGGATTAGAAATCTACTCCATTGAAAGAAATCTATATCTGATACTGTCATCCTGTTCAAAAGCCCACGACATGGGAATCACAAGCCCTCCCAGGGAACACTGTGTTGTTTAGCCAGATTTAAATAAGTTCAAACTGACTTCTCAGTGTCTATATTTATACCCATAACCAATTGTAACTCTCAGGCTTAATTAAGGAAGCTTTTTTAATTCTTCTAATGAACTGGGATGAATGAAGGGACTCATAAATGCACAGGGTACTGAAAATAAGAAACGATTGCGTACTCATCTGTAAACAGATATTAGAGTAACTCTCTCCAGATCAGGAAACACAGATGAAAGGAGGACAGAGAAATAAAAGAGCTGGAATATGGGGAACAGGGCTGAGACAAGCCACTTCTGGACAAGGCATAAACAGGTGTGTTAACAGACATACAAAAAGAAATAAAAATAAAAAGAGGAATGGCTGGGTTGGCCACACCACTCTCTGCTAAACTGTTTGCTATTGATATAGTTAGGAGGAGGAAAAGTCATTGTCTTTAGCTCAATACCCACTATTGATTCCAACAGATAGTCCCAATCTAAAACCATTGAGAAGAAAAGGTAAGAGAGTTTGGTAAATGGTGGGGAGAGATAACAGAAAATCAGTGCAAAGAGTAACTAATCAGCATACATCATTCACATGTATGAAATTATCAAAAATTAACTTTGATGATAATCAAAATATATGCAAATGTACCTACCACAAGACTCAGGATTACTCAATACATATCAGCGATTATTAATAACAATAACCACATTATAGTCAATAAAGATTATTATTAATTATTATTATTATTTTCCAATTAAAAGAAAATAAATTTGACTAAATAACCCAGGAGTTGTATTGTGATTATTAGCATTACAAGTTAGCCTGCTTAACTTTCTGTCTCTGTGAAGAATATCATGTCACGGTAAGGGCATGGCAGTGATCATTCAATATTATTGACCTCAGTGTCAGGCAACCTCAATGAATCCCATAATCAGGAAGGTAGAAAGCACTTAATATATGTTGATCAGTGACACTAGCTAGATCTGACCTAACATATTTTTACTGTGGTCTAGTACTTTCTTGTTCACAAAGAATTAAATTGCTTTATATATTCTCTAATAGCTCAGAACCACTGAAGAATCAAGCCAGTGTTTCTTGGAATCTTAGCAGTTAACATATTTAACTTGTTTTTACCAGAAGTTTTCGATAAATTCTAGATCCATGGTGCCCATGGTGAAATTTCTAATTCATGCTATTGAAAGCAAGGGACAAGTTTGCTTTTTCACATGCTACTGGTCTTACTTGTCTGGGTAAGAACAGAACAGTTTGGTAGAGCTGAGATTAAAAAGTGATTTCTTAGCTATGGGAGATGCAGAGAGGAGCAACAGAGTTCATAAAAATGTGATCATTCAGGAAAGCTGAGATTCAAGCTTCTTTCTTCTTGCACAGCTTCAATCACGACTTTGAAAAGTAGTTCTCTGTGCACTGAAAAATACTTGGGCAGCAAATATGGAGTTCAGATATAGACAGAATCTCATGGATTATAAAACAACTCCAAAACTGAAAACTGAGGAAGTACAGATCATGTGACTCAGACAAAGGAAGTCGTGGACATTAATGTTCTAAGAACCTGATCAATAAATGACATTTTGACTGTGGTTGTCTTAAAATTTTTTCTTTGTTTTCAATGTACACTTTATTTTTACAAGCCATTTTCATTCCTTTTTTCTTCCCTCTCTTCTGTCTCCTTGAGTGGTAGTGCTCACTGTCACCACCTCATCTTGTGCTGTTTTCAACAGGCACTGGAAGTTATTTCTGATACATGATGAATATGTAAGTATGTTTTATATTGCTAAGAATGGCATGTAAAGTTCTTTTAAATGTGAGTGTAAAGAGAGGTGGGTTATGAAAAGAACTCTCTCTCATGTGTGTTTTTGTATATGTGCATATGTGTGTCAGTATATATGTACATGTACATGTATATGTATATGTTTGTATGTATGTGTGTATGTGTTTGTATGAGTACGTATGGGTATAGGTATGTCTGTTTTATGTATATGTGCATGTGTGCCAGTTTGTGTTTATGTGTATAAGAACGGGTATGTTTGTTTCAGTTAGTGTATCATTTGTACAGTCTTCAGAATGACACATAGTATTGTGGATGCCACATTGCTGATCCTATTAAAGGTACTCAAGGGCTGAGTTTGAGTCTTCCATTATGGAGTCATAATTCTTCTATGCAATTCAGACAAACCAGTCAGATACCCATATGTTCTCTGTTGGCTAATGGTTATCATTGTAACAAGACAACTTTCATGGCCAGAAAATTTCTACTGCAACAATAGTATGAAAATGAGTAATAATAAGCTTATAGTTTGAGAGGCTGTAAGAGAATGACAACTGGTCATGGTAACACTTCATCTGATCTTCTCATGTTTGAACATATGGTTTCTATAAGGGGACACGTTCTCTTTTAGACAAAATGATATATCAGTCCTCAGGATAAGATAAAGCATGTAGAAAACTACTAATTATTAATAAGCTGAACTTATTTTTGCTGAACTTATTAATAGCACAAAAAGGTTATTTGTACATTTTAAAAAGGCTTTTTGTATTTAAAACATTTTTTTCTGTTTGGATCAGCAAGCTTCAAACTAAAAGACTTTCTCTTCTATTGGACAGTTTGTGCAAAGACTCTTCTTTCTTCCTTTACCTCTTGTACAGATGCTTATATAAAACCTTATCAAAATGCCATCCAAAGATTTTTTTGACATTATTT
This sequence comes from Mus minutoides, assembly GCA_902729485.2. NCBI lineage: Eukaryota > Metazoa > Chordata > Mammalia > Rodentia > Muridae > Mus > Mus minutoides. Next base: position 19,779 of record CACVCL010030250.1, read on the forward strand.
TATAAAAACTGAATTTTGATAAGGGAATTTGATGCATACTGATAGAATGATTTTTAAAACAGAAAATAGATTGCCTTGAAAAGAAATGCCAACTGCTCAAAACACTGTCTTCTTAATGATCTGCTTTGAACCATCCCTGGGAGCAGTAAATCACACTCAGGCTATAAAGCTCATTGCAGTCATACCAAAGGGCTATCATGGGAAATCCCTGACTTTTGTTGTAGTCTGTCAGGAAAAATATTTGTTTATTAGCATAATGAATATTAGGGCCGTGAGGTCATCTGTTTCAGGCTGAGGACCAGGATCTTGTTTTAGAAATGTCTTCAGAGTTTACAGTAAATTAGTAAGAGAAAGAAGAAAGCCATTTTTTATTATTGAAAATAAATTCTTCTTCATAAACTATATCCCAAGCAGTTGCACTTCTTCTCACTCCTCCTAGCCCCTCCTTACCAATTCTCTTCCCACTTATTTTCTCTTCAGAAGAAAGCAGGCTTCCTCACTCAGGATGATATTTTTTAGTAGTCCCATCCATTTGCCTAAGAATTTCATGAATCCATTGTTTTTAATAGCTGAGTAGTATTCCATTGCGTAAATGTACCACTTTTTCTGTATCCATTCCTCTGTTGAGGGACATCTGGGTTCTCTCCAGCTTCTTGTTATTATAAATAAGGATGCTATGAACATAGTGGAACATGTGTCCTTGTTACACGTTGGAGAATCTTCTGAGTATATGCTGAGAAATGACATAGCTGGGTCCTCAGGTAATACTATATCCAATTATCTGAGGGACTGCCAAATTGCTTTCCAGATTGGTTGTAACAGCTTGCAATTCCACCAGCAATGGAGGAGTTTTCTTTATTCTCTACATCCTCACCAGCAGAAAATATCATCCTGATTGAGGAAACTAAATCACAAAAGAACACACATGTTATACATTCACTGATAATTGGATATTAGCTCACAAGCTTGGAATAGCCAAGATACAATTCACAGACCACACAAAGCTCAAGAAGAAGGAAAACCAAAGTGTGGATACTTTGGTCCTTCTCAGAAGGGGGGATCAAAATACACATGGGAAGAGATACAGAGAAAAAGTGTGGAGCAGAAACTGAAGGAAAAGCCATTTAGAGACTGCCCCACATGGGGATCCATTCCATATACAGTTACCAAACCCAGACAGTATTGCGGATGCCTACAAGGGCTTATTGACAGAAGCCTCATATAGCTTTCTCCTGAGAGGCTCTGCAAGTGCCTGATAAATACAGAAGCGGATGCTCACAGCCAACCAATGGACTGAGCACAGGGTCCCCAATGGAGGAGCTAGAGAGGTACAAGGACATGGTAATTCTTTTTTTTTTTTTTTTTTTTTTTTTCTTTTTTTCCCCACATTTTTAAATTAGATATTTTCTTCATTTACATTTCAAGTGCTATTCCATAAGTCCCCTATACCTTCCCCCTGTCCTGCTCCCCTACCCACTTACTCCTACTACTTGGCCCTGGCATTCCCCTGTACTGGGGCATATAAACATTGCTAGACCAAGGGCCTCTCTTCCCAATAATGGCCAACTAGGCCAACTTCTAATTCATATGCAGCCAGAGTAATTCTTAAAGCACTGTTGCTCTACTGGAGCCTGGTGCGTAGATGAGTGATCTCACCACCTTTCTCCACCTTCGAGATCATCTTTCTTCAAAAGTGAGCAGTAATGGAAGCTCAAAATTGAACTAGGCTTAGCTGGATTTTTACTGATGAAGCAATAATGCCCATTCTTCCCAACATCTTATAAGAAGAAGACTTGAGTTTCTGAGATTCTAGAAGAGAAATTATTTGTTGATTTCAGGTGATTAAAAATTATCTTCATTATGTATGTTATGGGTAAAAGTGAATTATCATCAATAAGACTCTGTTCAAGGTCATATTTCATAGGATTGTAGGGTCTAAGATACTCAAAGACCTTTTAGATTCAGGATTCAAGAGAAATTATCTCAGATTGTAAAATAAGAGAACATTGTTTTTCTCAATCTAAAATCCATCTTGACACTAATATGCCATTTCTTTGTCTTCCCAAAGCCACTTGTTCCCACACAGGAATGTACTTTCTCAGAATGTTCTACTATTAATTAAGTCATACTCCCTCATTTTCTGAATCTTTTCTTGACAAGGTCCTTAGTACCATAGCTAGTTAATTTCCATGTCCTTCTACTATAATTAGATTGCAGATAACAGAAAGAGGTTGTCAAATTATTATCCATGTGCATATATTATGCATACTTGTAAACTGACATTTATAATTATATGTGTGGAGTGATAGAATGAAACTCACATAAAGTTACTGACATTACCTTTTCATTAAAGTAAAATGGTCTATTTACTATATTACACTGTCCACTGGTCCTTATACCTAAGTATGAAGTTCAAGGATGCGAATGAATGTTTTGATGCTGCAGAGGTGAAAGTTAAACATCTTTGTGGTATAGAAACAGCTTTATCTGTTAATGGCCTTGAAAGCCTTATAATTAAAGCATACTAACAAAGTTAAACAGACAATTAGCTTGTCCTTTAAGGGTGTAAACAAGGTGGAGAGTTAAAACATTTGCTACAAGAACTCGGCAGTTAGAAAATCTTCGTGCCAGCAGTTTAATTCATCTTCATTACTATTGTAACATCTCAATAGTAAGTGATCAAGATTTTGAGGTAGGAAGAATCATGGCAAGGAAAAATGAATGAAAACTTCCCACTATGGCATTTGATAGGGCCAGAGAACTGTATGCGTGGTTCAATCAATCTGTGGAAAAGCAAATGCCTTGGCTGAATAACTTGAAAATGATATATGCTTGCCTGAGTACATTTGTAGTCATCTATCCTTGCAAACACAAAAATACATCAGCAAACCAGAAGCTCGATGACGTGACACTATCTTGGCCATAGTTTATTTTCAAACATGCTGCCTCTGCAAAATGTTAGGTAATGATGATAAAAGCCCTTTCAGAATAATTACAGTCCAATCATTTGGCTCCCAGCCCCTCCTGAATCTCACTGTCACTGGTTTGGTTCCTTAGAAATTAACATCTCTTGCTACAGAGATGCAAGCTTTGCTGCAGACACTTAACTGTTATATATTCTAATGATGAGAATATGAATGATGAAGTATGATAGCATTAGCTCTCCTGGCTCATCTGTATTGATAATTGATTGTTATAATCTCTATTCAGTCCTCCCTGGTCTCCTTTTCATAAGTTATTTCCTCCTTAATAGCAAAATATTTTTAGTTTGTGTCTGTAGAAATCTACCTAGGGGTTTCTTATTCATATCAGGAATATTGGTTTGAACTAAGTCTCACGCGGTTATTTAATTAGGGTAGACATAGCTAAGATGCAGTTTCTCAGACCTATGGTGTGCTTAAAATATTTTTATTTGCATTTAGTTTAATACTATCTTCATGGAATTAAAGGAAACAGGTATGGGCACTCTATCTTATGTCATGAAAAATTACCTTGATTCCTTCACTAGATAAATATTTAATGTATTATAGAATAATTCTTCATGTCTATCTAAAGGTATTCTATTATTCCCCACATCAAATTAAACTAAATCCTTTTGCCCTTCAGCCTGTTAGACATTCATGAATGACAGAGAATAACAAAACCAACATTAACTCCTAGTGCACCATCCAAGTTCTGTAGTGTCTCTGTTAGAATGTGAATGAGACAGACATAGAAAGAGCTCTTTGCAGTTATTAGGTCATGCCAAGTAAAGGTGATCCCAAAGAGACCATATCAGAAGGTTTATAAATGTTGATCTATAGTCTTAACCTTAAGGACAATCTGCAACTAGAGAGCTGGGAAACTAAGGGATGAATAATAGATGAGTCCTAGATAGCATCACTTTTTACAGGAAGCAAGGAAACTCCATTTATGTCCACTTTACTTGTTAAAGCATAACGCATCTTTGAAATAGATTTTTTCAATGACTAATCAGTGTCTGGTACAAAACTCAGTACTGCAAGGATTCTAAGCTGATATGGAACTTCCTTGCTGCCTGTCTTGAAAATTACATCTCATTTCTGAGTGTCAGGAAATCATTGGCTTTGATATCATTCTGTTTACTATGTATACAAGACTCATTAGGTTATTACTCTTCTTGATGCCATATATTCACACTTCCATTTCACACAGTTCACTTAACTTTCTGCTTCAATATCAGCATATTCAAGAATTCTTCCATGAGTATTTATCTGAAACACCACATGCTCCAAATTCTCCAGCAATGTATGTAAACTTATTTTTAGACATAAAACATATACTGAATTATCACACTACATTTTGTTATCCATTCACTATTGTCTCCTCATGCTCATGAAGGGTCCAGGAAAGCAGAAATTGGTTTTATTTATGAATTCATTAACAGAATTGTAATGGTATCTGGCAGATTAAGATATTTATGTATCCATACACATATACACATATATTCTACTGCATAAGTTCATATTTGTCATATGAATGACTTAAACATATTTCTAGGAAATGACTAAAGAAATTTTAAGAAGATGCTCAAATTATATATTTGTGTTTCTAAATTCTAGTCCTCTTGTTATTGGAGACACATTGAATTACATATGGCTAATTAGTTCACCTCACTAGACTTAAGGGAGCAGTTATATTTTTATATAGATATAAACCCCAGAGCTTCCTTTCTTGGTACCCAAACCTTTGTGTTTTCTCAAGAATGAATGCAAGCTTAGTTAGGGTTATTATTTCTGTGATGAAACACTATGGCCAAAGCAAATTGTGATGCTTAAGTTTCCACTTAACAGTTTATCAGCAAAGTAACTCAGTGCAGGAACTAAAACAGAGCAGGAACCTGGAGGCAGGAGCTAATGCAGAGGACATGAAAGATTACTGTTCACTGGCTTGCTTCTTGTCCACTTGCTTTCTATAGAAAACAGAAGCAGGAGTGGCACCACCCACAATGGATTGGGCCTTCCTCCATAAGTTATGAAATAAGAACTTTTCCTACAGGCTTACCAAGGATGCTATCTTATGGAGACCTTTTTCTGTATTGAGACTCCATTCTCGCTGATGACTCTAGCTTGTATCAAGTGACAACCATCTATCCAACACAAATACAGAGTAAGATTTCTATATCATAAGCCACACATGTGGGATTGGAATGTCAATCTTGTTAGACTCCCTCGTGTTTGAAGAAACTGATTAGAAGAAACATATGGCTATATTGAAAAGTTCTTATGTTTGGGAACAGAGAGCTCTCTTAAAACCTACAGTGAAGAAGAAACCAAGACACTTGGTCCAAAAGCCTATCAAAATTGACAAAAAAAAAAAAAAAAAACCTACATATGCATTCTTCCCAATCAAGCTTGATAGGCAAACTCTGCTTTAAACAAGGGATTAACTGCAGTCCGATTAGTTCTTGATCAGAACAAGAATATGAAATCATGAAATCATATTAGATGTCTCTGCAGAAACTATGCTACCATAATGTATATTGTTTCAACATACTATGTACAGCAACACTGCTATGTGCTAATAGACAATACAAATATGCACTATTCTTTTTTTTTTTTGCAGTGGAATTCATTGATCATAGTAGTTATGGAGAGGAATCACTTGACTATAAAGTTAACTAGGGAAACTGTATCTAGACTCTGTTTTTGCAGAGAGTAACAAAGGGATAAACTTCATTAAAACACATACAAATATAAACAAAATGAAAGCTTCATTTAGTCTCACTATTTTATTTGTTTTATTGTGGAGTGGATAAATATGTGCTTCAGATAAAATTTCTATTTTGCTCTTCTGCATATCCCCACAGTGCCCTCAATATATTCTCTCCCCACCCCCTTAGCCCAGCTTTACCTCTCCAGTTATTATTACCATGACAGGATTCTTCTTTTTTGATTAAAAAAACAAACAAGATTGTGGGTAAATGCCCTTTGTAAATTGTTCACCATGGTAAATATTATTAAAATGAGTTTCCTCAGGACTGGACTCTTCCTTTTCCAAATTCTAACTACAGAAAATATAACACACGGGCTAACAAAAATTCAGCTGCGGATAAAAGGCTCTATTAATTATTGTAACTAGATAAAGTCAGTTTATTATACAGAATCATTCCATTGTGCAAATTGTCATTTTTCTCTTTGGCTTTTAAACATGGCACATTTTAGAGACAGATAATACACCGGGAAACTCCCATATTTAATATAGGCAGATTTTATTCTGCCTTTGCTTTCCATAGACTTTTTAGGAGTATGTGTTTGAGAGCAAGCAGGCAAAATAAATAAACTACATGAAAAAGAACTGATATTGAGGTATGAACTGGATAATAGGCTGCACGCCCCTTTGATATTTCACAAAGTAAGCTCAGAATAACTACACGATACCGTCAGCACGATGCTTCCTTTAAGTTAAGTAGAGAAGGGTCTGAGTGTGATAACTGAGTAAGGAAGCATATAAAAGTGTGAAAACAGCACTTTTCAAAGCTTCAATAACTATCTCGGATTATTCGCAATTTAGGATAAAAGACTCAAATAATTAAAAGTATTTATGCATTATTAATGTGTGTGTGTGTGTGTGTGTGTGCTTGTGTGTGGGAGAGAGAAAAAGGGAAGGGGGTAAAGACATGGAAGTTGTGCATGTTCTATAGCATTTGTGAAGAGGTTAGAGAACAACTCTGTAACATTGTCTCATCTACATATACATGGAATCCGGAGATCACCTCAGGCCTTAAGGCTTACGCATTAAGTCAATCTTTACTACTGAGCTTTCTCTTAAGCCTCCAAGAAACATGCCATAAAAGCATATGACAGAGGCAAATGATGCAGTAAAGATCACTAAAGATATGCTGCAGATGAAATACAGGAGATCCAAATACCATTCCTGAAAATATTCAACAACATGAGCTGCATGACTTGACTTGACTCAAACCTTAAGTAATAGAAATTGCTCACCATGCTAATTTTTTGTCTATAGATGTAGAATGAAAGGGCAAGGACTAACATTCCTGAATCATTGGCCTGACTATCCATCTCTTTCATGGCCCCTCATCCGCATGTAGGTCTCACTTTGGACAGTCTGATAGAAAGATGAATGAATGTATATATTAAAACAGAGATGGATAGTTGGTTAAATGGGCAGATGTACAGATTGATGGATAGATACACATACACACACACACACACACACACACACACACACACACACACACACATACACGGCACCACTATTTTTATGATTCCTCAAGTTTTCCTTTTCACTTATAACCCATATTTATCAGGTTTGGAAATAAAGGCCATCAATACCAGGCTCCACTAAGACATCAAATTATATATTGTTGTAGACAGAAAACTAAATGTCTGATAAAGGTTTTCATTCTTTGTGTAATATCATATACTGAAAAGAAGACATCTTTGAACTGTCAATGTGCAATTTTGCTTTCAATTTGAAATTCCCTCTGTGATTTACTGGACCAAACTTTAAGAAGTGGACTCTTGGTCAAAAGCAAGAAAAGTTTGTGCCTAACAGTTCCGTTTTTCTGGAACAGGAAGTTGCTGCTGCACCTTCACCAAGTCCTAGTGTTGTAGTAAATAAAGTAAAGCCTTTTGCTATTGTCTGTCAGTGAAATAATCCTGGGATGTCTACACACAGGAGCGTCCTTCATGGGCACAACATAAGACAACACTATTTTAGAAAATAAGCTTTTTAGCAGATAAAGCTCAGATTCAGATCTTTCTATTTCTAAAAGGCCCCTAAAGGAGTGGATCTTGATACCTATCCTGACATTCGGGAGGGCAGCCTTATCATTTTATTGGGCTTTGCAATCTGACTGGTGCTGTGCTAAATAAATAAATAACTGTCAGGAAATAACAAGAAAGGAAAATCTACCCGCCTGTCCTCTATGTCATTGTGCTCTGTGCTTGAGAGAATTTGCAGGTGTGAAATTATTCTTCAGAAAGTAGCTGAGCACTGAACAGCACCTGTTTGAAGGAGGCCTGAAAAGCCTCCCTAAACTCTTTTCCAGCAAAAGCAAAACTGAGATAGGGATTACTTCCTTTGGATTCCCATGGGATGCCTTTGCATCATAAACAGATACTTCCTTCCAACTCATACACCTAGGAAGTGCTGGATGCCACCCAGCTGTCCCTTGTTTGCTTAATGTCTTTCAAGGCACTTCCCCTCAGGACAGAATATGACACACACGCTCTTTAACAGGAACACTCAAGAGGTCTAGAGGTGTATTATCATGTATAGATGAAAATAACGACATGAACATTGCGTGTTAATGGATAAGCAAATAGTCGACAAGCAATGCAAATAAACAGCTCAACTAAGTGCCTAATGACCAGGAAGTGTTTAGCACCCATAAACTGTATCAGTGGCAGTAAAAATCTACCCACTCTATCACAACTCACCACCATCACCTTCATTTTGATCTTAAGACCAAACACTAACATATCTCACTGACATTGAAGTAGGAACTTTGTGCGTATAAAACAGACATATGGCATTTAAAGTACTCCTTATTTTAAAGATAATCATAATTTGATGATATGCTCTTGGATCCCAACATTTAAATAATATCAGATAATTTTGGGAAGAAACAATTCCACAGAATTTTGAGCCTATAAAGTTATATGATTTTATGTCTATTTCTTAGCTAGTGTTTTAACTTAACCATCAAATATATGCAAGTTTTACATATATGTAGGAGCTAGAGAGAATACCCAAGAGCCAAAGGGGTCTGCAACCCTATAGGTGGAACAATATGAACTAATCAGAACCCCCAGAGCTCGTGTCTCTAGCTGCATATATATTAGTAGATGGCCTAGTTCGGCCATTATTGGGAAGAGAGGCTCCTTGGTCTAGCAAACTATATATGCCCCATTACAGGGGAATGCCAGGCCCAAGACTTTTGGGATAGCATTTGAAATGTAAATGAAGAAAATATCTAATAAAAAAAAACAAAAAAAATATAAAAATTAAAACAAACAAACAAACAAAACAAAACTGGATAGTATTGGTACCTTGACAGGCAGGAAGATCAATGGAATAGAATTGAAGACCCAGAAATGAACCCACACACCTATAATTACTTGATCTTTGACAAAGGAGCTAAAGCCATCCAGTGGAAAAAAGACAGCATTTTCAACAAATGGTGGTGGTTGAACTGGTGGTCAGCATGTAGAAGAATGCAAATCGATCCATCCTTATCTACTTGTACAAAGCTCAAGTCCAAGTGGATCAAGGACCTCCATCAAATACACTGAAACTTATAGAGGATAAAGTGTGGAAGAGCCTTGAAGATATGGGCACAGGGGGAATATTCCTGAAGTTCATTGGTTTGAACACAACACCAGTGGCTTGTACTATGAGATTAAGAATTAACAAATGGGACTTCATAAAATTGCAAAACTTCTGTAAGGCAAAGGACACTGTCAAAAATACAAAAATGTAACCAACAGATTGGGAAAAGATCTTTACTAGTCCTACATCCAATAGAGGGCTAATCCAATATATACAAAGAAATCAATAAATTAGACTCCTGAGAATCAAATAACCCTAATAAAAATGGGTACAGAACTAAACAAAGAATTTTCAACTGAAGAATATTGAATGGCTGAGAAGCATCTAAAGAAATGTTCAATACCCTTAGTCTTCAGGGAAATGCAAATCAAAGCAACCCTGAGATTCCAACTCACACCAATAAGAATGGCTAACATCAAAAACTCAGGTGACAGCAGATGCTGGTGAGGATTTTAACAAAGAGGAACACTCCTCCATTGCTAGGGGATTGCAAGCTGGTACAATCACTCTAGAGATCAGTTTGGCAGTTCCTCAGAAACTGAGGACCAGGCTATGTCACTCCTGGGAATATACCCAAAAGATGCTCCAACATGTAATAAGGACACATGCTCCACTATGTTTATAGCAGCCTTATTTATAATAACCAGGAGCTGGAAAGAACCCAGATATCCTTCAGCATAGGAATGGATACAGAAAATGTGGCATATTTACACAATACTACTCAGCTTTCAAAATGATGAATTCATGAAATTTTTAGGCAAACGGATAGAACTAGAAAATATCATCCTGAGTAAGGTAACCCAATCACAAAAGAACACACATAGTATGCACTCACTGATAAGTGAATATTAGCCCAAAAGGTCCAAATAAACAAGATACAATTCACTGACCACATGAAGCTCAAGAAGGAAGACCAAAGTGTGAGTGCTTCAGTCCTCTTTAGAATGAGAACAAAATACTCACAGGAGCAAATATGGAGATAAAGTATAGAGCAGAGGCTGAAGGAAAGGCCATCCAGAGACCTTCCCACCTTGGGATTCATCCCATGTACAGTTACCAAACCCAGACACTATTGTGGATGCCAAGAAGTATATGCTGAAAGGAGCCTGATATGGTTGTCTCCTGAGAGGCCCGGCCAGAGCTTTACAAATACAGAGGCAGATACTCAAAGCTAACCATTGGACTGAGCACAGGGTCTCCAATAGAGGAGTTAGAAAAAGGACTGAAGAAGTTGAAGGAGTTTGCAACTACATAGGAAGAACAACAGTATCAACCAACCAGATCACCCCCCCCCCAGATCTCCCAGAGATTAAGCCATCAACAAAAGAGTACACATGGCTCCATCTGCATATGCAATAGAGAATGGCCTTGTCATGCATCAATGGGAGGAGAGGTACTTGGTCCTATGAAGGATCCATAGATGCCCAAGTATAGGAGAATTAAGGGCAGTGGGGAGGGGTGGGTGGAAGAACACCTTCATAGAAGCTGGGGGAGGGAGGATGGGGTAGGGCATTTCAAGGAGGGGGGAAACCAGGAAAGGGGATAACATTTGAAATTTAAATAAAGAAAATATCCAGTAAAAAAGAAAAAAAAAGAAGATTGTTTATAACTTTTATTTAAATAATAGTGTGTTACAACCTATGATTTTATGAATAAGCATCACAGGTACTAAGCCTGAAGGAATAATTCTGGGTATAATAGCATCTTTTCAGTAAGTGAAAAATCAGAAAGTATTTAAATATCTATTATTTTTGTTATTAAAAACCAAGATTTTTCAGTACTCAGGAGAAAATGTCAATAAACTAGAGTTGGATTTAAAGAGTAGTTATTTCAAGGAGGTGGTAACATGCAGGTTTGAGAAGCTAAGAACAAATTCAAATCTATTAAAAGGGAGCATAACACCTAGGTTCCCTGTGTAAGATAACACTTAGAAAAAGCAAGTGGTAAAGAGAAGGTGTGAGTGAGAAGCCTGGGAAGCAAAAGCAGCACCCACCCACCAGTGGTCTTGGGAAAAGAGAATTTCCGGGGGCATATCACTAAATACAGAGACTGTGTGAGTATTAGTGCTGAGCAAGCTTTTATTAATATACAAGAAGACTCCAAAATAATGCAGTTACAGAACTCAGATGTTACAGGATTATAAAGGAAAAGCAGGTCTCCTGGACATTCTACATTCACAGGAAAATTGAAAAGACTGAAAAAAGACTCTAGATATTGGTTTTAACTGTTTTAGTGATTTCATCTCCAGAAACCCTTTTCTTTTTCTACAAGTAAAAAAAAAAAAATGCTAGTGGGCATGTGTAATGAAGAATTTTGCCTTAATAAACTCCACATGCTCAATAGTTGTTCATGAATGTGGGTTTTATTTCTTTAATGGCTATAATCAGGTAATATTATATTATTTTAAACATATTTTTAATTATGTATGTGTGGGAGTTAATTTATGCATATGTATATGTGCGTGGAGAGGCCCACACATGTCAGATGCCCTTTGATCCATAGTTGTAAGTGGTTGTGAGAGGCCTGATTCTAGGACAAGAATCCAGGTCCTCTGAAAAAGCAATACATGCTCTTATTCTCTGAGCTATCTCTCCATTCTCTCTATATTATTGATTTTTACCGTATATAAAAGATGACTACTTTATTTACCATGTATTCTAAAATGAATGATTTCTTACAAGCAGTGGGAGAAAAGATAGTTGTTCTTGGATTTGTTCAGTAGTTCAATTTCATCTTGAAAAGCCTCTGGTATTTCCATAGACTCCACATGCTCCGCTTTACACAACATTTTGCTAACCATCATATTGTGGGTGTGTTGCCATGGCACATACGATATCATGCCTCAAATCAGGAATTATCTGTATATTTAAATGTTTCTTTCTTAAACTCTGACCATAAAGCATTAGCCTTCCTCGTGTCTCCTTGTCTAGAACTGCATTATATATCAATGCATGGTACTGAGCTGACCTAATGAAGAACCGGTGATTGTACTCACCACAGAGAGGTGAGCCATGCTAACATGATCAAATCTTTCTGGGCTGAGAAAGGCTCTCAGTGACAAATAGTGTTGGTCCTAAACTAATTTCACTTCTAGATTATAGATGTACAAAGCAATTAAATGGAGCAAAAGTTGATATAAAGATGCAAAGTTGGATGGGACCATCTAGGCTACAATAATTAGCTTAGATTTTACTGTAGAACTGTTGGATATGTGTTCTGTATACAGTTTTGGTTGCAGTCTGTGCTAGAATAATTCAGTCAGATTATTTAACATAATGGTCAAATTCTTTGTTGTTGTTGTTGTGGTTGTGGTTGTGGTTGTTGTTGTTTTTCGAGACAGGGTTTCTCTGTGTAGCCCTGGCTGTCCTGGAACTCACTTTGTAAATCAGGCTGGTCTTGAACTCAGAAATCCACCTGCCTATGCCTCCCGAGTTCTGGGGATTAAAGGTGTGCGCCACTTTTCTTTTATACTTTTCTTCCTACACAGCTCCATCCTTTGCCTATAAATACCCTAGCCATGCTAGCCTTCCTATAAGAAACTATTCCGGTGACATTCTACAAGAGATCCAAGCACTGGAGTTTTGCATTAGTCGTATTTTTTTCTATGCAAACGAAGGCAGAGAGCTTGTGGTTGATGCTGTCTCAGAATCAAGCCCTTAACTATAAAGTGACTTCTTAATTTACAGTTTCTAGGGAAATTTCATAAAATTTATGTATTTTTCCTTACTTAAGTGATATACTCCTTTTAAAGAGGTAAAGATGGATGAATCAAACCTTTACTACGTGCTCAAAATTACAAAAGTAGTGAGTCTGCACCTTTTTATCTACTAAAGATTACAGGCCTAAGCAAACCTAGTTGTCAGCTTGCATATAAACTCTACGTGTTTCATGACAGAGAATGAAGAAGGTTCTGGGGGATACTGACCAAAAGAATCTTCCCACAAATGCTGACCCCCCCCTTTAAAGTATATCTCTTCTTTGCAAAACTCCCTTCCTGTGAGGTTCATGATGGGGTGAAAAGTTTCAATGCTTGTAAACACCCATGAGACCAAAAAGAAAGGTTCCAAAGGTTTGACATATGCAGTGTATAAGTCTCTATTGAAGGAAGCGGCACTGTGGCAGAAATGAGCCAAGAGGTTGTCTGTCGTCCTCATTTAAAGCCAGTTCAGAGCCTGCAAGTTCCCAAAACCAGTCCCAACCTGACACCTAGTGGTGACTGGAGGATTAACCCTTCAAGTCCTGATGGTATTGAGTCTCCAAGTTCTTCCTCAGTGATTCCAAATGCTTTTTTTTTTTTTTTTGGAAAGGAATTCATTAATTTCACAGGAAAATCAATTACACACAAAAGCTCCTTACAGGAAAGTGCTAACTCCATAGTTTTGAAGATGGTACCCAACCTCGTTTCCACAGCCCTCATGTGTAAATTGTTTCTTCCTCGGAATCTATGAAGAATGTTCTCCACCCTCATCTAACATCAGCCTATTTACAAATTCAAAGATCTGAAGCCCTTCCCTTCCTCTTCCAAATAATAATTTTTGCATCTTTAATAAGTGTGATAAACCATCTCGGGAGATTATAGTACTCTGAAAGATTTTGGCACTGGCAAAATTTCATGAAAAGAAGTGTTTATTCAAAAACTCTGATTTCTGGCTGGAGAGATGGCTCAGCAGTTAAGAGCACTGACTGCTCTTCCAGAGCTCCTGAGTTCAACTCCCAGTAACCACATGGTGGCTCAAAACCATCTGTAAAGGGGATCCAATGCACTCTTCTAGTCTGTCTGAAGATAGCCACAGTGTACTCACATGCATGAAATAAATAAATAAATCTTTAAAATACAAAACAAAACAAAACCGCTGATATCTTTAGCTTTTATGTAATATGTGGATTTTCTTTTTTTCATTATTGCTTAGGTTTTGTTCCCTATACCCCAAAATACACAAGCACACACATAAACACTTGCATATATATATATATATATATATATATATATATATATATATATATATACACACACACACACACACACACACACACACACACACACACACACACACAAACACATGCACATACACACACACCCTGAGAAGAGCAATTAAGTTTTTATACTCAGCTTGTAGGAGCCTTTCCAGACAAGTTTTAGCAACTCATTTTTATTTCCTTCCTTGGAAATAGTTCTTGTCCTACTTGACAAATTAACAGTTTCCTGAGTATAGATTATTTAAATACTTCAGCTCATCTCTGTCTCATTACTAATCATATCGTCATCATAAATAAGTTGGTAAATGGATGGAGAGATTTAAGATCCCGTGTTTAATAATGAAGTGATATCAAAAAGTATTATGCAGGTATTGGATTAACCTTTTCTGTCTAGAAAAATAAAATTTAAAAATTTGCAGAAATGTATTGACTTTCCAATTCTAAATTTCTATTCCTATAACACTAGTTCTACTTCATCAATTAATTGGGAAAAGAATTCAGTTACCCTCTCCCAAGTTTACTTATGCACTTTAGAGTAATTTATATTCTCTGTATAATTAATACCATTCTTCCTTCTACCAAGTTTTAAAAATGAGCTTCTAAAAATTCCCATTTTATGAATAAGGCAAGGGACATTCTTTGAGTTGTTAATCATCTAACTGGGAATCCTAAAGCCATGGGAACATGCTTTCAGCCATGGGGGTGATCGTGACAGGAATGTCTATGAAGCTGGAGAAAGATGAAGTGGAAATTCCATGCAAAAGTGAGGCTATGCCAGTGCCTGGCAAATACAGAAGTGGATATTCACAGTCATCTATTGGATGGAACACAGGGTCCCCTCATGGAGGAGCTAGAGAAAGTACCTAAGGAGCTGAAGGGATCTGCAACCGTATAGGAGGAACAACAATATGAACTAACCAATACCCACAGAGTTTGTGTCTCTAGCTGCATATGTAGCAGAAGATGGCCTAGTCAGCCAACAATGGGAGGAGAAGCCCCTTGGTCTTGCGAAAAGTATATGCCCCAGTACAGAGGAAAGTCAGGGCCAGGAAGCAGGAGAGGGTAGGTTGGGGATCAGGGCAAGGGGGGCGGGGATAGGGGACTTTCAAGATAGCACTTTAAATGTAAATGAAGAAAGTATCTAATAAAAAAATAAGAAAGATCTACTTAATATTAAAGTGATTTTCTAGGAAACCTAGGAAACATGTATATGTGTGTTTGTGTGTGTGTGTGTGTGTGTGTGTGTGTGTGTGTGTATATAATTTAATATATATTATATATAAATATACACACAAATATATGCAAAAATGCAATTAACACAGAGTTGATACGATATAGGAACTGCATTTGTGTAATGCCTGATCAGTAGAGAGCAGTGCAGTGCTTTGAAATTGTGCTCTTATTTTCCATTTCCTGGGCTGTAGCCATCATGGAGGATCTTATTGCTTCAAAGAACACTTAAACTCACTTCATTCTCAGTGGTTCACTATTTCTTTTGCTTTTCTTCATGAAGATAGAATTTACTTAGAAATGTGGATCATGAAAATAAGAGGTGCATGGCCCTTATTTTTTATTCTAAAGATGACATTGTTTTGACAACCCACTACCAAAAATTCTACCATAATATAGAGCATACATCCTATAGTTTTTGAAAATCTCACTTTAGGAGCTAAGAGGAAGGCAGTTGCTTTGGTCATAACATTCCAACACCAGCAAAGTTAGATGCGGAATTATAATTACAAGCCTAGAATCTTGCTGAGAGATGCACAAAAAGCTCCTTTGAAGGTATTGGCTTTAGATAAGTAGCATTAAAAATTAAAGTAGAAGTCTTTACTTTGATAAATGCAAATAGTTCTATATTCCACAGGCCAGACAAAGAAAGCCAAAGCACACAAAGGGATGGCTACTGATCAAGCAGATGCTATCTCTATAGAACATAATAAGCTGGGTTGCTTTGTGACATGATTGGGTAAATTTAGATGCCAAATTTAACCTCTATTGTTTCAGCTTCCTCATCCGCTGCATTGAGTAATCAAGGAACCAATGTTTATGTTGGCTAATATTTATTAGAATGGTACCTGTAATAATGTTAAAGGGCCAGTGCCAATATAGCCGATGACATATCTGTGTGGACAATATTCACAGTTGGTAATCCTTGCCCTTCAAGACAACCTGTGGGAGGATGTCTTGTGGAGAAAACACTGACAGAAAGAAGGCATTTGCCAGGAATGTCATTCTCACTGCCACGCACAATTGTTATATCAGGATGAGGTTTCACCTTCTTCTTTCTTTGAGATGATAGGATGACAAAATTAAATAGGTCTTCGTCATATCATGTTTTTTAGTCTCCAGCTGGTGGAGGCAGAAAAAGCAATTTCAGTAAGACAACAGCCTCTGAGAACAGATTTTGGAAGAAAGTATTCTCCAGGCCTTCTAGAAATAGATAGGCTGTGATGCAGACGACAAGGAACTATGATTATCCTCCTATCTATTTTATTTTTGAAGGAAAGAAGACAAGATACAAGGCAGAGGGGTTCCTGGTAAATGCCAGCCTGGTTAACAAGCTTGCCAAAACAAGTGTTGGTATAGACTAGGTACAGTCTCGTGTTTTCAACACTTAGCCCCAGGGAGATAGAGTGACTATGGCAGAAGGAACTTCATACCAAAATCCTTACCTAAGCAGCTTCCAGCAGCCATGCACAGACCCAACTAACAATCCAAGAGTTGACTGTCAGAAGCATGACCTGAAAAGACACATTCTTCCTCCTCTGAATGGTGGCAGTTCTCAGATTAATGGCTTCAGAAGACTGACAGTGATTCTTTTCTTTCCTCATGGAATCCAGATTCCACAATGAATGGCATTCTCCAGTTGTCAGTGAAACATGTCTACACAGAACTCAATCTTCTGGCCTAATTTCTTTTAGTGGTGCAAAAAGAGGTATACTAAAAACATTTTATGTTGTAAGAGGATCTCTGTCTCTTGTCATATTTCTTTCTTCATATTATGTCACTGAACACCTACTGTGTGGTACATACTATGAAAAATAATATGAACAATTCAGGAAATACACCTTTAAGTGTCAGACAAGAGAAACAAATGTATAAGTAAAGATATTAATAAACATGATGTTTGTCAAGTTTGAAAAGTCATGCTAAAGGAGTGAGAGAATGTAGATTAGCCTGGATAGTTGTCCACTTTAGATAAGATGATAGAAAATATTATTTCTAAATGTCCTTGAGGGGAGGCATGCGAGGAGTAATAACTCTTTCTGGCTTTTATGGAAATGATTGTTGCCTGTAAACATATGCAAAGGACCAGATCAAGCTCAAAAAAGTTTCAAAAGCAATAAATAAATAAATAAATAAATAAATAAATAAATAATTTCAGCATGTTCAGGATTTATTCATGATTAGAGCAGAGCAAACAAAGGAAGGGTGACTTTTGATAAGATGATACATTGGGCTATTCAGAGTCTTTATAGGAAAAAATAGACTACCCCTTTAGGATTGACATTTATTTTTAACATGGTAGAATGTCAATGAACATATTACACAGGGAAGTCTCCTACTTTGATATATAGTTTACTTGGAAAGTTGTGTGGAGAACGAGTTATTATATAAATAAGACTGGCAACATTGAGAATAATTGGGAAGCTACTAAAGTGTACATGGTGAGAGATGATGTTGACAGTAAATGTTGACATCATTCAAACATTATTCTGTGTAGAAAAAGGAGATATTGTATTTTCCTAACTTTAACTATGAATTACCAAAGTTGTCCATCCTTGCTACTTAAACTTATATATCTTCTAAATAATGGCCAGGACTCAAATCCACACTAGTGAAGACCAAAGACAGGCTTCCATACCCACTGCTCACCACCTTTTAAAGTAGGTTTGGCAGGGAAATTTCAAGCTCCCCATCCTTATTTTCTTTGTGTGTGTACCTGTGGAGTGAGCACTACTGTTTCTTAAGTGCTAGCCAATCTAACAGTCTTGAAAACTCTATGAAGCAGACACTATTATTATTATTCTCATTTAACTAGAAGTGATCTAAGTCCTGGAGAAGTCAAACTCCTGGAGAAATATCAGAGGTGGGATTTTAAACAATTCAGGTTAGCTTTGAGGCCCTGGATTTTATCACTATGCAACATAAGAAGCAACTTTCTTACAAATCACACACTGGAGGATAGCCACCAGTAACCTTCATGAACTTCCAATTAAGGATTTATATAAAACACAATAGCTTTTCATAGTGAGTTCATCAAACTACTAAAGATTCAACAGGTAGAGCCTCCCACACATGGTAGATGAGAAGAGAACAGCTGTAAAAAGAGAGAAATAATGAAAGATCTACATTTGAACCATCTTTAATTCTTCAAATTATCACTTGGTTTGGTTGGCTTGTTTCTAATACTAATAAAAGAAGATGCAGATGGAAGTGCCCAGCTGTACAGCCTGGTGTTTCTGATTTAGCCATTCCTTGGGCAGTCCCAACTCAAAACACGTGTAGGTTAGCTTCTGACACATTTTAGCAAGTCAGCTCTGTAGAGTCCCAATAACAATCATAGAAAGCTTAATATTAAGAAGGAACAGAAAAAAAATTTTTTTTTTTTAAGAAAAGTCCCATTCATCTCCTTCCAGGTTCTAGAAGCATGACAGGTCAACCACTATCTTCAATAGCTCTAACATTGCTCTCAGCTACCCTGTGATACAGTCTATATATGTCCTCTGCATCCACTGTGACCTGAACCAATTGCATCAAAATTACAGTCATTTCCATATGCACTTTTGTTTTTCCTAGGCTTCCACACTTTAGTAAATAAAATTTAGTGAGTTTAGGCTTTCCAAGGACAGGGCTGTGAATCACTTTGCCCATAGCCAGATTCTCTAGTATAACAGAAACTACTTAGAAGTAAAAAACTTAGACATTACCATCTGACCTTATTTGAGGAGTGAGTAAAACTTCAAATAGCCACTCAGTATTTCTCTAATAATCTATTTTCTAATCTATGTATCATATCTGTTCTCATCAGAGGGAAGGCTGTGTAACTACAGCAAAGAGACAGTCACCTATAAGCCAAGAAGAAAGCCCTCACAGAAACTCAAGTCCATCAGAAGTAGACAATCAGCCCATAGAGCTGTGTGCACATTAGGTTCTGCATAAGCCACCAAGTACAAAGTGCTTTGTATGGTCAGCTTAAGGAAACTGAACCAAATTTTGATTCTATGAGATAAGATGTTGCTCTAACAAATGCCATCTATCCTGGAGGGTCTTTGGTGGTGAGCAATGAGAAGCTTGAAGAACTTTGAAGTGCATACTATATAAGCACAGATTATTTTCCATGCACTGTGAAAATATGGACTTCAAATAAAATCCAGGAGAATGTTTAGTAGGTGTGCAGATTAACTTTATGTCAACTTGACATAAGCCAGAGTCACTTGGAAAAGAATTTCAATTGAGAAAGTGCCCCCACCAGCTTGGCCTCTGGCCAAGCCTGTAGGACATTTTCTTGATTGATAATTGATGGAGGAGAGCACAGTCCATTGTGCTCTCCTATGGCTGTTGGTCCTGTAACATGTAAGAAAGCATACTGAGAAAGCCATAGGGAAAGCCACTAAACAGAACTTCTTTATGGCTTCTGCGTAAGTTCTTGCCTTCAGGTTTTTGCCTTGTTTGAGTTTCTGCCCTGACTTTTCTCAATGATACAATTTTAACTGAAAATATAAGATGCAGTAAAGTCTTTCCTACGTCACTGTGTTTTGAAATGGTGTATGAGCACAGCGATAGAAAGCCTAACTAAAACAGTAAGTCATCTTATTAAAGGAAAGAGGGGAGCTTGGAAAGCACAGCCAGGTCATCTTTCAAAATGCACCTATTATTGTAAACATAATATTGGGAGAAATGACACCATTGAAGTGGAATCTCAGACTATGCGTTGAGCTCATTTGATGGAACACTGGGTTAGGATCTGTAAACCTGGCTTCTTTTTCTAACACTGTATATTCTGGGCCTAGTAGTGCAGCCATGTAAATCTAGTACTTAAGAGAGAGAGACCGGAGATTTACAAGTTCCGTGTCAGCCTGTGCTATATAATTTGAGGCCAGCTGGGTATATACTGAATTCTGTTTCAGAAACAAGAGAGACATGTCTGTGACATCTCAGAAGAATGAGGATTGAGTTATTACAGGTTAACAAGAAAGTCAAATATGACAGGGTTGCCAGAATATGATGAAATTATTATCTAGTGCATTGCAAAAGGACTTTGTAAGACATACCTTTGTACAATCGTATACCTTCAGTTGGAAAGAATACAATAATAGTGTTGAAGGCACATTCACCTTTTTTTTTTTTTTTTTTATCAAGACTTTCTGCAAAATGTGATGGGTGTGAAAGACATCAAAGGAATTGTCAGGTGAAATAACCACCTCCACAACAAAAAATACTCTGAAGATTTGGAAAATGCTCTGCCATAGCACGTAGGGAAAAAACAAAAAACAAAACAAAACAAAACAAAGCACTAAAACCATTTTCTGCATTGAACATCAAAGGTGAGACTCTGCTACCCATAATTCCTTTCTGAAAGAGATTATGAAGAGGGTTTACTAGCCATTTTTAACTACAGTCAAAAATAGAAATGAAATTGTTCTAGCAGACAGTGCCAGCTGGAACTAAGTGGGAGACAAACAATAGGGCAGAATGAAGGCCTGCTGTCCGAATTCTGGATCTAGGGAGTGGAACAATGCTTTCTTACCAAGACTTTGAATAGTCTTTAGGAAAGAAGAAAAAAAAAAAAAAAAAAAAAAAAGCATGACTGATCAGACAATTCGGAGGCCATTCTGGCAGTTACTCTTCCTACAGGGCAGCAATGCTCCTTTCTAGAATTTAAAGAAAGAGGCCACTCCCTTGTTGTTAGCAAGTTAGGGAACAATTGGCCAGCAACTCACTGGCTGGGCACAGGATTGTGAGGATGGGCACCCTGCGGAGCTGAAGAGACAACAAGGAGATCTAAGCTAAAAGGCAAAGTCTGGAATACCCAGCAGCCAGGCAGAGCGGATTACTTTCAATCTTTAAAATCAACTGAAATTGCCTTGATGGATTTTGAACTTTCTTGGGAATATTTGCCCTTGATATTTTCTTCTTCCTGTTCTTTAGAATGTGATTATCTAAATTACACTTCTCCAAACCTTTCATGAAATTTTCTGGTTTTACAAGCTCACAGCTGGGGAGAAAGTTTTTCTCAACACACATCCATTCCCTCTTCACCTCTCTCTGCTACAGCTGAGATTGAGTCTTGGGTTGATTCTGAAATGAAGTTACCACTTGTAACATCTGCTTCAGTGGAGCGAGGGCTTATTGTGTGTTACAAGGCATGAATCTTGGCAACTCAAACTATCATGGGCAGAACTGTGTCCTTGAAATGCATGGGTTGAACTTTTAAACTCCAATATGATTCAACCTGGGCATTGGATTCACAGAAGGTAAAATTAAATATGAAAAGAAAAAGAAAAAGGACATCTAGTGTGTTTTAGTCATAGAAAATTATATTGTGTAAGAAAAAAGAAGACAACAGTTCCTCTCTGTCTCTCACTCTCCTCTTAATCATGTTCCTACCCTTCTCTAGAATATCAGAACCCCTGAATTGTGAGAATATATATATTTTAAATTCTGTTGCCTAAACCACACAGTCAGTGGCATTTTGCTATGGAAGTTCAAGAAGAAAATACATTATCAATTGTCAGCAATAGGCTGGTGAAAATGTATAACATCTAAATGTGTATAAACCTGAAGGCACAAAAGTTACTAGTATTTTATCTTTTACTCTTTGGCAAATTAGGCTAAGAACAGAGCTAATAATAACACAGATGAGGAAGAGATAGAAATCTCACTGTTTCTCATGTATATATTGTTGAGGTATAGGACATAGCTATATGTCAAAGGTATCCTAATAAAGAAAGTGTGAAGTTCTCATGAAGAGTCACATTGGAAGTTAAGAAGGGTTTGGTGGTCCTTTTATCACATTGTAATGGATCTACATGGTCCATAATATCCAGTTACTACTATCAAGTCAACTAATCCTTATGCTTCGGTTCACTTGGCTTTATGTGAGAATAAGGAGTGTATCTCAGGAAAGTCAGGTGGATAGGATAAAGGTTGTACTTCTCTGACTACATGAAATGCATAGTCTCATTTTCCACAAATTTTTTTTTGATATGCTCATGTTTGGTATTGAACATTTCCAATGCTCTATAACCTCTTTGAAAATGTACACAAATAAAGTAAAATATAAGTAAGACCCCTGCACTAGGAATAGAGCAAGAGCTTTAGGAAGAGGCGACACACTTTCTATAACAATAAATCTGGATACTTCCCCAACACCTGGAATATCTAGTCTCAGGGATATGCTTTATAACTGAAGTATTGAAGTCTACTACCTTGCCCTATAAAGAGGTAGGCTTATAACCTTGGTCCTTATGTTTTCTCCTCTATGAAATGACAATAAATAAAGTTATTTTTTCTGTATAACTAAAGGTGTTCATATTTTCAAACTTTATGAATTGTATTAGAATAATATAAAACTTCATGAAAGTTTTCTGACTTTCATTTTTAAAATTTCCTCTTGCTTTGGTTACTGATAATTTAAATTATATTAAAATCTAAACCTCAGTTTTTGTATCTTATTGTATACATAGCAAAAATTTATAATAGTTTTATTATGGGGCATGAAATGATTGATTCATAAAATGACTTGGTAACAAAGTCCAAAGAATGTTTATTTTATGTAAATTATGCAAGGAGACAGACACTAGTTTTTGTTTGAGACCCTCTCTCCTGAAAGTCTCTTTCTTTTATAAATAGCTATAAGGCTGATGAAACACAAATGGACAGAGAAGGTGTTAGTCAACTCATTTCAATTTAGTCTAAGCATCTATCATGTAGAAACAGATCAGGTAACCATACATCTGCATCTACTACTTCAGTCTTTGTTAACACATCCTAGATGTGTCACAGGCAAGAAACGGTTCAGGATTCCAAATCTGAAGTGATTGCAATACTTGAGTAGGAGAGTTACTCAAAGATACCAAACATTAAATTGTAGTAGACATCAGATAATAGATTTATGCATGGTCTAAGAGTAAACGGCAAGATAAACATGCACTTCAGTGAGCACGCTCCGTATACTTCACATCTCTCTTCTCTTCGAATTACTCCAGTGATCCTATAGCAGTCTTAATGAAACCGGACATAGACTGAATTACATTCTCTGAAAACTGAAACAATCACACATCAACTTACATTAAGTCCTTTCCCCAAAGACCTAACAGATGCAACAAAGAACGCAGAAAAGCACATTTTGACCCCTGTTTGTTATTCTCATTTGTGCAGTCTACCGTGAATCTGATTTGAACTCATTAAAATGTTCTTAAATGTACTAAATCTTCCATTAGGAAAAGACACATGATGCTTTCAGACAAGCTTCTTTTCTTATTCTAAAAGTTCAGCATCAGAATTGATGGCCTAAAGTTCTTTGAAAGATCTACCTGCTACACATGGGTAGATAAAACACTAAAATATGTTTTTAGTGAGAAAATAATTTAGGTCTGCATACTTTACCCTGGATAAGAAAAACAGGAAAGACATCTTTAAACATAAACACTGGATTCTCCTCTCCTCTCCTCTCCTCTCCTCTCCTCTCCTCTCCTCTCCTCTCCTNCTTTTCTTTCCCTTCCCTTCCCTTCCCTTCCCTTCCCTTCCCTTCCCTTCCCTTCCCTTCCCTTCCCTTCTCTTCTCTTTTCTTTTCTTTTCTTTTCTTTTCTTTTCTTTTCTTTTCTTTTCTTTTCTTTTCTTTTCCTCTCCTTGTGGTCTATTCTTACAGAGGATCATTAGTGATCCAGAGCAGAGAAACAGCCTCTCTAGTATTTCTTGCCTCCTCATCTTTATGCAATTCATTAACAAGTCTCAAAGGATGGACCAAGTATGTATCAATCAACAAAAGTACTACTTCTAGTTTCTTATTAACAATACTTAACGATCAATCTTTGAACTGTGATGGGTGAGCATCTACCTGTGCCTAAAGCAGCATGTTTTACATATTTAAAAGATACACTGGAGTTACCACAGTATAAATATTGATCAGGTATGTATAAAATCTAAAGTTTAAACTGAATTTTATTCATAATTTCCTTCTACATTTACTCTTTGTTCTCACTTTCTATTGTTATTCAAGAGTATAATAATATATCATAAACCTGTGATAATTATATTGAAATATAATTTACCTATAAAAATACCATTGATCAGAAAGCATAAGTTAGGAGTTTTTAATATCACTACATGCTTGCATAATGATCATGGATAATTGTGGTTTTGAACATTTCATCATTTCTATCTCCTTTGCCTCAATAACTGAATTCACTTCTTTCTTAGTAGTCAAGCTAGTGTTTTACAGCAACATTCAAAAAACAAACTCAGCCTCAGCATCCTGAATGTCTTGTTCCTTTTGTGCCAGGCTTATGGGTAGTTTTCTTAGATTTTGTTTTGTTTTCTTTTAAATAATATTTACTTATTTGTTTGTAAGGACAGATGACGATGCCTCTTCACCACAGTATGCATCCAGAAGTCAGAGACAGATTGCAGGATCTGGTTCTTTCTTTACACCATGTGGGTCCCAGGAGTTGAACTCAAATATTCAGGCTCAGACTCACCCTCTGAAACCATCTTGTGAGACTTATTAGCTTAGTTCTGTAGAAAATATCTGGCATTAGTTCACTTTTGCTTTCTATGCTTTGCTTATTTTTGGCATTTAATACAATATTGATTTGATTTTATTATAATGTTTTTAAACTATGTGACATTTTCTGTCTATGTTCACACAGCATAATTGTTTTAATAGTTTATTTCTGTTGCAACATACATCAGTACTTCATTATATTTTTAAATTTATAAGTGATTTCAGTTGTATAAATATTTAACATTTTGTTTATCAATTAATAAGTTGACATTTGAGTTATTTTCAGCTCTGGGGTACTGGGAATAATATTTCTATAAATATTCTTGTAAAAACTGTTATATGGATCTGTGTTTTTAGTTTGCAGGAGAAACATAATAGTAAAATCTCTGGGCTGTATTGGAAATTAATTGTTCTAACTTTTAATATATGTTAAAATGATTTTGAAGTGCCTATATTACCTCAATATACTACTATGCACACACTTAAAACTTAAAATTTCTTATATAAGCACCACCTTATATAAGAAAATTACCTTACATTATTTCATGCTACTTTTGAGCATACTGCAAATGTAGAGGCTACAGAAATTTTTGACTATTAAAGATCTGTGCTTAGATATCTCTCATGTAGTAAAGTAGGACTGAGCTATTACTATCTTTCATTTCATGAAAAGTTTAATTACCTATTGCTGTTATAAATTTCAGCAAAATTACAGGATAGAAAACCATGAATTATTTTATGGAATGTAGATCACCAAAAACAAAAACAACAAACTGAACAAAAGCCATAGTGAATGCATATAAGTTAAAAAAAAAAAAAAACAATAGAAAATCATCATTAACTTTGCCTTTTCCTGTCAAAGAGTTAGAATGACACTGAGATAAACAATGCTGAGATCAGCAAATATATCATATTAAAAACTTGGAAATATATTGAGATTAAAATGTCATTGCAAGACCCATTTTCAAAGAAAAAGTAGGTGGGTGGATGCTACAATGTATTGTAGCAAAGCCAGTCCTCCTAACAGCCCAGTGTGGAGCCATCCAGCTGTTCCATTCTGCTTCCTACATTAAGAGCTGTAATGGCAAAGAGGACTTTCTTATTTGCTGACAGTTATGTTGATGATGCAGGAGGCAAAATAGCATTTCTCTTCTGGGCAATGTTAATTATGGAGCACTGACAGGAGTTCAGAAATAAATCCAAGTCCTTCAAGGCAATACCCCACATCAATATAATGCAGAAAGTGAGACACACAGAGCATTGTGGGAGAAATGTATGCTTTGCACAGTATCCCTTCTCCTTCAGAAAGTAATGGGACCCAGGTTGTTTCTAAAATGCAATGATAGCTTGAAGATGGATTCTGTCTACTCAGTACATTTATTTAGATGATTCATTTATTAAAAGAAGAAAGAGTATACATTCTTTTGCTCTTTTATGTTTAGCTGACTAAAGTTCCTACAGACTGACAGGGGCAGAATAAAATAAGCTTCAGAATAAAATATAAACTTTTGTTTCCTTAGTACTACAACATTTCTACACCAAAAGCATACTTTCTGAGCACAGAGTAATAGCAACTAACATAAAGTAAGTTATATGATCAATTAAATGAGAATTGATTCACATGATGAATGTAGCATAAGCTCCTAATTTCATTCTGCAGTCATCGCTTAATTCTTATTAGAGTTACTAAAGATGGTAAATTAACACATTTAGAACACATGGTTATCATATCATGGTTTAGAAGTTACATTAGCCCTATGTTCAAAATATGCGAATCAATAAATATTATCTAATTATCTAATTACTAAAGCATAATTTAATATAACTATTATTGCCTTTATACTTTAAACATAAAAGTTTGCATATATTTATAAATATGAACATTTGAAATGTATATATATATATATATATATATAGATAGATAGATAGATAGATAGATAGATAGATAAATGGATTTTACCAGGAATATATTATATTGAATATTAATTTCCAGTTACTTCTCTATCAATGTTATTCATAGTTCCCTACTAACTTATCCAATGCCCATAATAAGTTTATTTTCTCTACTGTATCCTCTTTTTGGTCATTTGGATGATATATGTGCTGATTTCAACATTGTTTATCTCAATATCTTTGACATGAAAATGAGTAGTTAATGATGATTTTCTAGTTTTTTTTCACTTATCTACACTCGATGTTTTTTGTTTTGTTTTTGTTTGATATATATATATATATATATATATATATATATATATATATATATATGTGTGTGTGTGTGTGTGTGTGTGTGTGTGTGTATGTGTGTATTATATAATGTTCATATATAATATATATGATATATAGCAACAATTAATGAAAGCAGCCATATATTAGAGAAAAATGAGGTATATGGGAGGATTTGGGGAAATGGAAATGGGAAATGATATATTTATTTTATAATATCAAACATTAGAATAAAAATCTTGTCTAACTCCATTTAAAATAAGAAACAATTAAACAATAGTGAAGTTTAATGAACTTGTCCACAGTCAAATAACAAAAGAAATATTTATATTTCCTACCTAAGTTTGTCCAAACAGCAAGCAATGTTTCTTAATAGTATAATCTTAAGAACATACAACCACGTTTTAAAAAGCATTGTGGTCCATTGAGTGAGTGAAATGCATATAAGATTGATATCTAAGACTAGAATCAATCAAATATACCATATACACAAGCACAAAAGTTTTCTTTGTTGTTTCTTCCTAAGGCTGAGAATCATCTAAATGATAAAAAAGAGAAAGCAAAGCAATTACATTTTGCTTCATGCACTGGGAAAGGTAGTAGGTAACTGTGAATACATTGTAGTAGGAATTTGATATTAAAATATATTATATTCCCAGTAAAAATCCACTTACCATGCAAAATTTAGCTAAGTCTTTCTTTTGGTGATATTCAGCCTCACACTGTGTCTCTTTTGATGTAAACATGGGTTTGCCCTTCTCTGTGCTTCCATAGTTCTACACAGAAAACATGCAGTGTGTTCTGAGATATTTGGGTGATTCTCTTCCCTAAATTGGCATGGCTTCTACAAGGGCAGAAAACAGAATCTATTTCAGTTATTACCCAAGTTGAATATTATGAAGCAAAGCTAGGAAGTATTTAAAGCATCCACTGAAGAATGCATACAATTTTAACATTTACTTTATTTAAGAATCCACTAAAAGGAATAAGCTTCCTGTTGCTTAGCCATCTGTACACAATAAGAAAGGGGATATACTTTAGGGTGCTAGTTCTTCTTAGATTACCAGGATGTGTGCTGAACACAGAAAGGACCTGGGATTTTAGCACTCATAAACTCACCCTCTGCACATCATGGCTTGGGGATATCTGAGTCTGGAAATGGTCTGATTTAATGTACAGGTTTAATTTGAGATTTATTAACATCCATGTAACATAGAAATGGGCTACCTAAATTAAGTTTACATCCTCTCTCTTAAAAGGATAAGAATTCAATTTTTTACTTGAAAGATATTGGATTTTAAATTTTTAAAGTAGCAACAATAAATCCTCTGTTATTTTCTCCATTTTATTAGGGTTAAAAACCATCTCAAAACTTAAAAGCATAATTAATAAATTTGGTTCAGGATTTTGGTTTTGCTTTTCTCTGAAACTGAAGTGAGATGATTAAGTTATTAAGCAGAATTGTTCATTTTCACTGCTATATGATCATAATGTACATATATGAAGTATTTACCAAAAGATTGCAAAGTCACCCTGGAAGTGAGAAAAGTGAATTGCTACATTGCAGTTCAGTGAGGAAGAAGAGCTCTCTCACCCTTGGCATCTGCAGTCAGTATTTTCACATTATCTAAAGCAAGTCAAAGAACGTCAAATGGAAAGGGACAGCAGGAAAGAAAGCACACCAGAGCAAGTTAGCAGAAGCCAAAATAGAAAGGTGGCTTTCAAGTAACATGCAGTCAACGGCTGAACCTTCTTGAAACGCAGTGAGATGTGTATAGGTGATTCTACATAACTGTGCTTAAGGCTGTTGAACCTCCCACAGCCTAAAAATATTTCTACTTACTTGTCAAGTTTTTTTTTTTTTTTTTTTTTCCATAGACAGTGGGTTAACCTTCTGCGTCCCATTTAAAAGTAATAATTTTTTGTTGTTGTTATTAGTTTGTTTATGAGAGTGAAAGGAATTGTCTACTTAATTCTTCTCCAGCTCGGGTCTCGGAGGTGCAGTTTGATGATGCTCTCATATCTGCTCCTCTTGCCAAACATGAACTTGTTTGAGTTTTAAAGAACTTCACTCAAGAATCAAAATGTATTCAGAAATTGTGGACCTACCATGGTAGACTGGAGAGAGTACTCTGATATCATTTCAATAACACAAAAAAGGCACCGTGGGGGGCTCTAAACACATAGTCTGTTTCAACCTTGATATCCATTAAAAGACAACTAGAGAGTTGTAAAGGCTTCCTTTACAATCAACAAATATTGAAACCCAAATCAAGGTTGATACCATTTCTGACTAGCATACTTTTCCTGAGTAATGGGAAACCTTATGCAATATGAAATACAAACAACTGTGAAGATGTTTGCTGAGTGCTTTCTTTATGCTAGACACAATTCTTCATTCTTCATATGCACAGCTTTACTGATTTTGATAATAAATTTTGAGGTCAGGGTTGTTATTGTGATCATTTTGACAACAATGGAAACAATGAAGGAGATGAAGTAATATTTCAAGGGCATCCAAGTAGCAAATAAGTGTCCATGCTCTTAGGTTGAAATATTGCCTGCAACATAAATCGATAAAAAAGGAATCTCTCTGCTTTTTACAAATTATCTCACTTCCTCGTTCCACCACCCCTCTCCTTCTCCCTGTCTCTACCTATGCTTGCCCTTCCCTGCTCTCTCTGGCTATATAGACAACACACTGGGCTCTTTAGAAAACAGATCATGTTTCCAGATTTGTGTCCAGACATACATATGTGTCTGTCTACATATCTAAGAACACTTACAGTACAAGATACAATCAGAAAATTATAAACCACATTCTTTTCAGAACAATTGCTCTTTTGTTCTAAGAACCATAAGATTTTGTGAGATAAAACACAAATGATAATCACTTTCTCCTTATTATATTTATCTTATTTCAAACATAAACAGTATGATATAAATAAACATTATAATCATATTGCCATCTTATGAAAATTCAAAGAATCTAATAATTTTTACAATAGAACAATCATGACCTGTTTTTGAGAATAGCTGCCCTGTAAAAACAGCTATTTTAAAACAAGTAGCTTGTTACCTTCAGTAGAGTAAAAGGTATATCCCATCTATGTCACATGACTATCTATTGACTTGCAAAGATAATCTTATTGTTAAATTATAAATGAAATCTATTAGTTTGAGACATTTATATGTATAAAGTTTATGAATATATTAATTTAAATTGAGATGTTTAGACACAAATAAATTGTATTTATGGTATTTACAAATAGAGTTTAAGGTAACAAACCCACAGCAAGAGTATTTCAGTGCATCTGGCACACAGTTCCCAAAGATGCTGCCATACACAAGAGAAATCAAAAATTCTGAATTTCAACTCATTTCTTTTATGTCACTCTAGACTTGCCCTGTCCCCACTTCTTGTCAATCCAGAGAATAAACTCATCAATCTTCTGGCCAACAACACATTGACTTAGAATTTCCACAACTAAGTTACATTTTACATTATATTGGATCACAGAGTACCACAGGGGTGAGATAAAGATGAAAGATGAGAGAATGGTACCTAAGCATTGGAAATGGTCAACTACAAACAAAAGACACAAGTACATAAGGGGAATGCTATTTATTGTGATGTTTCTGACATGAGCACAGCACTTCATAACAAGTCTATCTTGTAAAGAGCATGTGATTAAAGGTTTCAGACCACAAAATACTCCTATAACATTTCCACCACTGATTTTTTTTAAGTGACAGGCCAAGTTATTTGTCAGATTAGAAACCCAGCAGGCTTGCCTTCCTGAAATGCAGTTATCATTCACCAGAGACCCAAATTATTTGGAAACTCACTATCAATAGCTTGTAGAAACTGTCTACAGAGTTAAGTGTTTAAGTCAGGCATTCTGAGACGTTCATGGGACTGAAGAAAAGCTCAAGACCATCAGTCTCTGACACCACACCACTGAATACGCAAGATGACATGAATCTTACATCACTTTCAGGAGCTAGTTACAAATGATAAGTCAACCCATGTGCCTACTTCTCAGAAATGCAACTTCAAACTATCAGATTCAATCTCTGACTTTTCTTTTTTCAGAAGGTCGGTGATCCTCTCAATGAGATAATCCCATGGCTGAGTTCTTGTGCCCTTCTTGGTCTGATATTTAGGTGTCCAGTTCAATTAGAATAGAGAAATTTGCTCACCTGCTACCCTGTGGTTTATCCTCTCAAAAATATGCTGGTCCAGGCTGGTCTTTGTTCTTTCATGGCACTCATGCTTGATTATTCAGCATTAGATGATCTTGGACAAGTTATTAAGTCTCTTTGAGCCTCAGTATCCTCTTCATCAAATAGAGATAATGACAGTAAACACTTCATTTGGTTTCTGTGAGGATTAAATGAGATAATCTATGTCAAGTGTTTATCATAGCATCCACGCATACAGACATTTGAAAATGTAGCAATTGTTATGATTTAGAATTTAATACCCGGGGTATCATTTTTAAAAAGAGAGCTTTTTATCCTTTCTCAAAGGAAATGAAGACAAACAAGTGTATGTCTTGCACAAGAAATACAGCCATTATCTTATGGGCTTCAAGTTAATTGTTGATACGGTGTGATATATTTGAAAAGGAAATGATCATGTCTTTCAGATCCAAGAATGGAAAAACAAGCATATACAAGAGAGTTAGGTTTTACCATAGAAGCACAGCCTTACTTTGTTTCTAGTTTTGCATGTATTAGAAAGGGGAAGGAGTACAGTGGTTTAGTGGAGAGAAAAATTAACACTAGTTCTAGTTCTACTTCTCTTTGTATTCATTCACTCATTAATCCATAAAATAGTGTCTGTTTAATAATTATATTTTTTGTTGAACCTACCATTTACTGAAGCAAAAAATCATGCTTATGTTGAAAGTTTAGAAATCCTTGTCTATACTTACTACTGGCATTCAAAGAAAGAGCCAGCCACTCAGAGTCTTCATGAGTGACAGATACAACCATACTCTTGAAGCAAATACTGTCTGGTAAAAAAAAAAAAATATTGAGCTATCAAGACATATTCATGCACGTTAAAGAACTGTGTCTCTGTGGCTTATGTTGACTGTCCCATAGAAAGGGAGACCACTTTACCACATATTCCTTGAGGATTCAGAGTTTAGGCTACTATTAATACATAGCTGGTATGTGACAGTTCCTAATAATGTTAGCCAGATGAACTGTGACTTTTTAAAGTAGCCTTTACAAGTCTCCTGAAGTCTAAATATGTGCACTGCCCACAAAACAGTGGGGGTATGTACTCTGAATCTAGCACACTGAGTTCTTCTGATACAGTGCTTTTTCATTGATATCGGTGTGTGAGCTACCTGGTGCTTTATCCTGAATGAATCAATGTACTCATCAATCAAGCTCACAGTATGGAAGCAGAAAGGAAAAACCAAAATGTTTTAAATAAATACAGTTGGAAGGATTTATTTGTTATTGATTGTGGTTTTTTATTTGATGCTTTCTTTTGGTTTTACAGAACATACATGTGCCATGTTTAGAGAAAATCATCTCGTTTTCTCTCCTGGTACAGCTTTGCCTTTCTTAAAGGTATTAGGCAGAGGTAAATATCACCATTTTTTGGCTCATAAGAAGTATATAAGACATTTTCCAATGGTTCTTTTCGATATTTTTGAGGATTTTATAAATGTCTACAAGGACATATGATAAATTTTGACTTTCAACCATTGTGTTCGACAATAATGTATCCTCTTAATTTTATTAGATTTAGTCTTTTTTAAAAATTTTAAGATTGTTACATATAAACACCTTTATGTCACTCTTTTCCGTTCCTCCTCTCAATTTCTTTATGTTCCTGCTTTTGATAAA